>CM066044.1:46009-117638 GCA_033557465.1 Ichthyophis bannanicus | reverse complement strand
CACAAAGTAGGAAAAACTGTTCTTTTCAGGTTAACTTCTTATATCTTCACACTGTCAGAAGCTGGCCTGTGTGATAATACTGTCACACTCGTGTCAAGGGCTATTTCTATATGATTTGCAAGGTATTGGGGGCAATGTAGTTCATTCTTCACAAAACCCAAGACACAGCTGCTGACAATAATCTGAGTTGATGACGCATCTTGGGTAAAGCAATAAGATATTTTATTTATGGGGTTATTTCTCCCAACACAGATATGCTTGGTAGCAATCATAAATTAGGTAACGGGCTTCCAGTGTTAACTTGGAAAAAACAAGCCCTTCAAAATCAGGAAAACCACAAATGAAAAGCCATAAAGCAAGAAAAAAACTGTTCTTAACCGCTGATTACTTTCCAACATAGATACAGAAGTGATTCTCAATCCTAGCTCACCAACATTAGGTAAAAGCTTAACTGCTAGCAGTTACCAGCTGACAACCCTGTAGCTGGCCTGTGCCTTCCACTGGTGTGGGTCAACTCATGCTTCAGGAGCTTTTCTGAGTAGGACTTAAAGCAAAAACTTTGTATTATAATTTATGGGATGGTTGCGTGTTGACTTTATAAAAGAAAGTTACCACACGGAGTTTAGATAATGAGAGCATGTCCCCATATAACACAGGATCCTCATCTGAATATTATTACCCTTGTTCAACAAGCATGGGTTCAAATATTCCATGGATTGGCACAGATGACTCTCTCAATGGAGGCAGTTCTCAGGAGAATACTTGTTTTCCCTGGCTGTCCTATTTTTTCAAGGTTATAGCTATGGCATAGATCCCGGTGTTCACCTGACCTGAGCTTCCATTGCTGCTAGAGTGTCCTCTCTATATAGCCTGGCCCGTTGATATCGTCCAGTTTCTTATGTCCAGCCCTTTCCACATCCAGCATCCACTGGACACTGGAGCTCTCCTTACAATAACCTTCTGGCACAGGTCTTACGAGTCCCCTTTCCACGTGCAAAGAAATGCCAAGTCCCTCCCTCACAGGTAGCCTCTGGTGATTCCTAGCATCTGCAACACTGACGAAACATCCTCTGGCTTTCCCCACAAAACGTCCAAAAAAATGGTGTATACACTGGCCCTTGGAATCACCATCCCAGTGATACGTACATGGACTTTAGACTCTTCTAGCCCTCTTAAAGGCTTTATCTCTTCCTTCCCCCAACACCCCCCCTTCCAGAGGGTCTCTTTCCCTCCTCTGTCCGTCCGGTTGCTTCTGCTTCTGATGAGTCATTCAGATGAAACTGAGGATAATTCTCGGATATCCAAGGTGATCATGAAGATGGTCATCTGTAGAATAAACTCTACTCTTATTCTGCTTGGATGAGTGCTCCTCCCTAACACAGCCGCAGCTGTGCTGAATCAGGCCCTGCCCTTTGAGATGAGTGATTAGGGATTACCTCATAGCCCTCCTGATTGAACACGAAGTTTCCCCACTTCAGCTCCTATAATGGCTGTTGGAAACAGGTGCATTCTGGGACTGGTAGTCTTTTATGGCACAATTCTGTTTTCTTATTTCTACCAGAACTGACAGGTTGCTTGTATCAGAGACTTCACCTTTTCTATAGCTCCTTCCTGAGCGATGATAAGCTTCCTTATCACAATACAAAAACACTGGAGAGAAATAAAACACACAAATGTATTTCCTCTTGTATCTGAATAAAATATAAAAGAAATCCATGATCCATACTTCCTAAAGCAAAACATATTTCAGTTGATGAATTCAGAATAAAATATAGTCTATCTTTGTTGTCTGAGTATTTTATTTTCAGTCACATTCATCCCAGTCTCTCTTTTTTGCTTTCCTCGTCAGAGTAGTTACTCACCTGTAACAGGTGTTCTCCAGGAGCAGCAGGAATCAGTCCTCACATATGGGTGACGTCGGCGCCGACGGAGTCCTCGCGGAGCAATTTCCCCAGCTTTCAAAGAAAGCCTTTGGGAATTGCAGCGCGCATGCGCGGGCCCCGTCCCGCCCAAGGGTGCCCGCTTGCGCAGTCTGATGAAATAGCTAAAAGACAACAAAAATTAGCAAAACAAATCATATGACTGCAACTCCAAGGGGAGGAGGGACGGGTTGTGAGGACTGATTCCTGCTGCTCCTGAGGACACCTGTTACAGGTGAGTAACTACTCTTTCTCCAGGACCAAGCAGGAAGTCAGTCCTCACATATGGGACTCCCTAGCTTAAGGCTACCGGAAACCTCAAGCGGAAATATGAGCTCCCTCAAGTTCAGTAGCACAGAAGGAAGGAATCTTCTCTGAAAACGCCCCCGACCGGTAGCCCCAACATCAGGGCCGGAGGGTAGGAGTTGCCTAAACCTCAAAGAGATTATGGAAGACTGCCTGACCGAAAGCACTGTCCTGCGGGACTCCCTCTCCAGGCAGTAATGGGCCGCAAAAGTCTGGCTTGAAGACCAAGTAGCGGCCCGGCAGATGTCTGCCAACGGACATAGAGCGGAGATGAGCCACTGAAGCGCCACGCAGCCTTCGCCCTAACTCGATGAGCCGTGACTCGACCCTCCAACGAGAGGCCAGCTGGCCCCATAAGCCCAAGCGATACAGTCAGCAAAACCATATGGACAAAGTATGCTTGGAGACAGGTGCCCACAACTTATTGGGGTCAAAGGAAACGAAGAGCTGAACAGCCCTCCTATGCTCTCGCGTACGGTCAAGGTAGAAGGACAAGGCCCTCCTACAGTCAGGGTATGCAGGACCATCTCAGCCCAGCTGGCATGCGGCCTGGGAAAGAAGGTTGGAAGAACCACCTCCTGGTTGAGATGAAAAGGGGAAACCACTTTAGGAAGAAACTTAGGGTGAGTCCGTAAGACCACCCTATTCCTGTAGAACCTAGTGTAAGGAGGATCAGACACTAGGGCCTGCAGCTCACTAACGCGCCTAGCAGAGGTAAGGGCTACCAGAAACAAGGTTTTCCAGGAAAGAAAACGAAGAGGGCAGGTAGCCATAGGTTCAAAGGGCGGACAGGTAATCCGCTGCAAGGACCACATTCAGATCCCAATCAGGGGCTGGTGGGCGCAAAGGTGGCTTAAAGAGAAGGAGGCCTCGGAGAAAACGAGCCACCAAAGGGTGGTGGGAAAGAGGCCTGCCATCCACTGGTGCGTGATGTGCAGAGAGAGCACTGAGGTGGACTCTGACAGAGTTGGACTAAAGGCCCAGATTGGAGAGGTAAAGCAAATATTGCAAAACCACTGTCACCAAGCAGGAGAAGGGATTCTCAGACTGCTGAGCACACCACAAGGAGAACCTACACCACTTAAGAGCGTAGGACTCTGGGTGGAGGGCCGCCTGGAGGCCAAGACGACCTCTTCCACCTCACGAGCAGCAGGAGGGGAGCAAGGACTACCCTTTCAGCAGCCAGGCCATCAGATGAAGGGACCGGAGGTTGGGGTGTAGGAGAGTCCCCTGATCCTGTGACAGGAGATAGGGTTGAAACCCCAGAGGAAGAGGAGTGTCTCCACCGCCAGCTGCATTAGACAGCGGGAACCAGGGTTGTCTCGGCACCGGGGAGCTACGAGGATCATCGAGGCTCTGTCTCTGAGAACTTTGAAGAGCGTCCGAGACACCAGTGGCACGGGAGGAAAGGCATACAAGAGGCCTGTGGACCATGGAATTAGGAAAGCATCCGCCGCCACTCGGAGAGGATGCAGTTGTCGAGAGCAGAATTTGGGAAGCTGCCGGTTCAGGGGACTGGCAAAGAGATCCATGGTGGGGAGGCCCCACTTGAGAAAGATCTGTTGAACCACCAACGGATGCAATCTCCACTCGTGAGGTTGGAAGATCCTGCTCAGTCTGTCTGCCAGGTAATTTTCTTGACCTGGGAGATAGACAGCTTTGAGCAGGATGTCGTGAAGGACGGCCCAAAAGCACAGTCTCCGTGCCTCCTGACAGAGAAGGAAGGAGCCTGTACTTCCTTGTTTGTTCACGTAGAACAATGCAACTTGATTGTCCGTCTGGACCAGCATAGACTGGTGAGAAGTGAGGTGGGAGAAGGCCTTCAGAGCTAGGCGGATGGCTCTGAGCTCTAGGAAGTTTATCTGCTGAGCAGATTCCCAGGGAGCCCAGAGGCCTTGAGTACATGTCCCTTGGCAATGTGCTCCCCAACCTAGGAGAAAAGCATCGGTTGTCAGCACCTGAGAAGGCGGAGGAGATTGAAAATCCACTCCCAGCACCAGGTTTGGTAGGTGAAGCCACCACCGCAGAGAAGAGACCAGCAGGGTGGATACCTGTACTGAGTCCGCCAGGCTCCCCGTGGCCTGATGCCATTGAGTGCAAAGGCACCATTGAGCAGGCCGCATGTTCAGGTGGGCATTGGGGGTAACATGGACCGTGGAAACCATATGGCCGAGCAGTCTCAGAAATTGCCTGGCGGAGACCAGGGAATTGCTGCGAAAGTGGCTGGCTAGATCCATGAGCCTGTGTGCCCTGTCTAGAGGCAGGAAGGCTCGCGCCTGAAGTGTGTTCAACCTTGCGCCGATGAATTCGAGATTTTGAGAGGGGAGCAAAGTGGACTTTGCGAAGTTTATGACACATCCCAAGTGCTGGAGCAGAGTCACAGTGCGATGAGTGGCCTGAGTGGCCTCTTGGGAAGACTGGGCCCTGATGAGCCAGTCGTCCAGGTATGGAAATACAAAGAGGCCTTGAAGTCTTAGATAGGCCGCCACCACTGCTAGGCATTTGGTGAATACCCTGGGGGCGGAGGATAGGCCAAAGGGCAGGACTCTGTACTGGTAATGATTTCCTCCCACAACAAACCTGAGATATTGTCTGTGGTCTGGATGAATAAGGATGTGAGTATAGGCATCCTTTAGATCTAAGGAGCATAGCCAGTCTCCCTGCTGGAGGTAGGGCAGCAGGATTCCAAGGGTAAGCATCTTGAACTTTTCCCTGGCCAGGAACTTGTTGAGGTTTCGCAAGTCCAGGATGGGTCTGAGGCCTCCTGTTCGTTTTTGGTATCAGAAAGTACCTAGAATAAAAGCCTTGACCTCTCAGGTGGTGGGGCACCGGTTCCACAGCCTGTTCCTGAAGAAGACTTGCCAACTCCTGAAGGAGTAAGTCCCTGTGCAGAGGGAGTCGTAGAGGCTCCCCTGGAAAGTAGGAGGGAGATACCTGGTGAAAGTGAAGAAGATAGCCTTTTTGAACTATATGAAAGCACCCAGGTATCTGATGTGATGGCTGACCACCTGTGGGCAAAGTGGACCAGCCGTTCTCCTGTGCTGAGAGAAACCAGCGGAGGGGAAGAGGCTATGCTAGATAGAGCCTTCTCCTTTGCCGCACCCACCCTCTGGAATGAAATTCCATTAACCCTCCGCATGATAAGGACCTCCACCAATTCAAGAAGGAATTAAAAACATACCTTTTTACAAAACACTTTGAGATCCCCTACCAACAAAAAACCTCCCCAAGACAATCTCAAAAAAATATCCACAGTCCTCAAGACAGAACAAATGACTAACACAAGAAAGATACTTACCTTAATACACACAACACCTAAACGAGTTACCCTAACTGACAGCTTTATCACTAATGTAAATAACTTATGTTAATTAACTATGTTATGTTCCATGTTTCATAACCTGTATATAAGTTTTAAAAAAGTACTATTATTAACGTTAAAATATGTTCCATGTAACAAAACCTGTATATAGTTAAAACATGTTCCATGTAAAATATATGTAAGTATGTTAATTTTTGTTTAATGTAAATCGCCCCTGATCTCTGGAAGGGGCGGTATAGAAGAAACTGTTAAATAAATAAATAAATAAATGCTGATGGAGACAAAAACCCCCACCCTGCTGAGCAGGGGCCGGTGTTGAGGGCTTGGGGGCTTGCTGCCTACAGGACCCATTACCCCGTCCCTTGGCCTGCTAACCCTGTTGGGGAGCTGTTGGGGCCTGATAATGAGGGTATTGTTTATAAGCAGCTACCTTCCTCGGGTAAAAGGGCTTTTTTTTCCCCCGAGCCCTTCTTCTTCGGAGAAGGGGCAGAGGTTTTCCTGGACAGCCGAGTCCTGGTCAGAGTGTCGGTCTCGATCTGTGCAGCCTTTTCAGCCATGGGCTTGCCAAAGAGGTTTTCACCTCTGCAGGGGACATCGACCAACTTGTCCTGTACCCATGGCTCGAGGTCGGATGACTGAAGCCAAGCCTGTCGGCGGGCACCGATGCCGGCCCCGGCTACTCGAGCCGATGCTTCGAAGCCATCGTAGGCTGCTCGAGAGATAAACTTCGAGTACTCTCGAATACCAGTGGACAAGGCATGGAACCTCTGCAAAGGTTCCTCGGAGAGACCAGCAGAGAACCCGGCAATTTCTTTGGCCGATTCCACCACCATGGAATGGTGCGGTAGTTGTGCCTTTTGGAACCCGGGGCTCTTGCGGACTCAATAAATGGAATTGACCCGCTTGCTTAACACGGCGCCGACGCCAGGCTCTCCCACATGCGGAAGAGAAGTCGCTCCAGCATTGGAGGAACCGGTACAGTAAAGGCCTCCTTCGGGGGAGAGTCATACTGGGGGGCATCGAGCTCTTCGTCTCTTCGGCTCCTCCTCGGGATCCGCAGGGAATGCCAAGGCCTTGGCCATATCCCGCACGAAGTCCGAGAACCGGGTGTCCTCCGGGGGGGGCCGTCTCCGAGGCTCGGACTCGGGCGAGTCCGATGGGACGCACCGAGTCCGAAAAGTACCAGGGGACTCTTCATCCTCCGTCTCCCAGGCCGATTCCTCGGAGGAGGAATTGAGCGGCTCCGGCCGGGCAGGCACCGATGCCTTCCGCCCCGACGCCGAGGGAGTCAGCGTTGACGACCTCGGTCCCGAATGGGAGGCCGAGGGAGACCGCGACCGAGGATCAACTCGAGTTCGCATGGACTCGAGGATCGGCTTGGTCTCCGGGGTCGACTTGGACGTCGACGTCCCAGTGGTCGGGGCAGAAGCACCGGCGAGGCCAGCGATCAATGCCCGCTGCTGGTCCATGAAGGCAGCGAAACTGCTCTCCAAGGCCGTCAACCTGAGTCCGAGCTCAGGAGACTCAGCAGTCCCCGACTCGGGCCCCTACGGCGTGGGGCCCGACGTCGGCTCCTTCGGAGGTGAGTCCACGAGGACTACAGTACTCACGTGTCCAGGAGACTCCAACTGGAGACGAGGATGTTTCGAAGGCCTCTCCGACTCAGAGGACCCGGGACGGCTATCGGGGCTATGCGACCTGGCCTTCGAGGAACCAGGAGCGTCCACCGATGCCGTCCTCGCAGGTTTCTTTTTCCGATGTTCCCGGGCAGGGGGGCTCAGAGGAACTCCAACGATGCTCAGGACCGGAGTCCCAGGACGTCGAAGCCTCTGACGAGGTCCGGGCCCGGCCGGACCCGGAGTCAGAGAAGATTCTTTCTCTTTGTTGCTGCCGACTCCTCAACGCTTTAGAGGACATCTTGCTACACGGACCACAGATCATCGGGTCATGAGTGGGTCCGAGGCAGCGGAGGCAGCAGTCGTGTGTGTCGATAAGAGACATAAGTTTCTTACACCGATCACACTTTTTAAACCCACTGGCAGTCATCGGGGGAAAAAGGGCCCCTGCGAGGTCAAAAGACAGGGCTGCCAGTGAAAAAAGAAAAAATGGCGCGAACGCCAGTCACGAAGGACAAAAAACCGAAAAAATTACGAACAGACTCGATACCGGTGTAGCGAGTCCGGGCGGGAAAAGGATCCGGCGTCGAACCGAGAAAATAAGAACAATTAAAATCAACTTTTTCAGCGGCGATCACAAACAGCGTCTGTAGGGCTCCGCGGAAAAAAGAAGACTGAGCAAGATGGCACCCTTGGGCGGGAAGGGGACCATGCATGCGCGCTGCAATTCCCAAAGGCGCCGACGTCACCCATATGTGAGGACTGACTTCCTGCTTGGTCCTGGAGAATGACTTTGAATGCTCTTTCCGATGTCTGCTCTCCAATTGTTGTTTCTTCTTTCTCCTCCTATCTCTTCCCATTCCCTATCTGTCTCTTTCCTCTATTTCTCTTTTCTGCCTCTCTGTCTGTTCAAACTTCACCCTCAATCTTTTTCTTTTTCATCTGCCTATTAACTTTTCATCTTCTTTCACCTCCTACCCAGTCCATCTCCTCTAGGTCTGTCATTTTCCCTGCCTCAATCCTTCCCCAAACTCTTAGCTCTTCTGCCTTCGATACACCTTTACATTTCTGCCCGCTGTACTCAACATCCTCTTTGACAATGCCCCCATGGCCTCTTCTACATAGTTCCACCATGCCCAAGCAACACCCTCCTCTCTTTCTCTCTCTCTCTCCTTCACCCCACTCTTGTAGCCCAGAATTCCCCCTCCCTTTTGCCTCCAACAGTACATCATCTGCCCTCTCCACTATCCTGTCACCCCAAGTATGGCATCTTTTCTCTCCCCTTCTCTGCCATCCCAATAGTACAGCATCTGCCCTCTCCCCTAACCTGCCACCCTAAATACAGCAGCTTCCTCGCCACTCGAACAGTGCAATAGATGCCTTCCTTTTCCACCCCTCATCTAGTATAACATCTGCCCTCTCTCCTAACCTGTCACCCTGTTCAGCAACTGTCTCCCCCCACTGCCATCCAAATAGTGAAGTAGCGGCCTTCTCCCTTCAACCCCAAGTACAGCAACTCTACTGCCTTATCACCCAACTAGAATAATAATAGTTTCTTTCTCTCGTCTCTTCCCTCCCTCCCCAATATCTCATCTTCCCTCTCTTAGACAACAGAAGATACAATGGTAAAAGCCGCAGTATTCTCCTTCCTTTAACGAAAGCTGCGCTCCTTCTCAGAGTTGCAGCATGGTGTTCAAGGCAACCTGCATGGCTAAGAGTTGTGCCTTGTTTGCCTCCGTTGGACAAATGCCAATCGGCTCCAGTCTTGATAGATCTGCTTCTCCAGTTGGAGGATCCGCACTATGAGCTCCCTGTCAACGCCTCTCTACATAGGAGTTTATGTCCCTGCATAACATGGATTTAGAGGCCTTCTAGAAGAGCTCTGGGGTCTCAACATGGGCCCTGTTATGAAAGCAATAGTCTTCCTACCTCCCCTCCAAGTATTTACGAAATCCCTCATTGCCATAGAGCTCAAGTGGGAATCGTCATGGTGCTTGTCCCTCCCACCACCACCAACCATAAACATACACCCATCTCACCCATTCATGAATCACTCGCACTTCCAGCCATACCCCCCCCCCCCCCAGACTGCACACTCTTCCCCCCTCCCGGTGCCACCCTGGATCAATCCCATCACCCCGAGAGTCAAGGGCCCTGGTTGGCACCCATTGGTGCCCCTCCTCATATATCTTTATCTTTATTTTGGTTCTTGATAGACCGCTTAGTCCAAGGCATTAAAGCGGTGTACAAAAATATAGAAGGACTGCATAGGGGCAAGAAAGGGAAAAGAATGACACTATCATAAAGGACAGGGAGAGAGAGAAGAAAAGAAAAGAAAAGAACAGGTCAGGAAAAAGGAAGTGGGGGGAGACAAAAGGTCTCTATGGGCCTTATGCGAAATAGGACCTCAGGGTCACACATGTGGGCAAGAAGCCGTCTTCTTATCACCTGCAGTGGAAGGATCTGCTGCAGCACAGGTGTCCACAATCCATTCTGTGTCAGGCACAGCAGTGGGAGACGAGCAATAACAATAACATCCTGCCATCCTCTATGGCCCGTTCCGCAGCTGATAACGGTTATCTCGTGTATTCGAAGAGGGGGGTCTGTCCATGCGGGGTGGTTTTGCTGAGTGATTTAAATGTCTCTCCTATCAGTTTCCCCAGAAAAAAAAAGTGAACACAATCTAGGCCGTCCATCCTCCCCTCCACTTCTCTTTGGGCCAGCCATGGTATTGCTGGGCTGTGCCGGCCCCTTAGGATCCCTCCGGAGTCAGCAAAGAGTCCAAGTGGGTCTGCGCCACCGCTGATGTCTCAAAAACCCCAGCAATCCCATTGTGAAAAATGCGCATCTTAGGAGGGTATATCACTGCAAACTTTATCTTTGCATCCACCAGCTTTTGGCAAATACCCGCATAGGCCTTCCTTTTCCTGCTCAAATCCTCTGAGTAATCTTGATAGGCCATAATTTGGGTACTGCTACTTTTTATAGGGCCCAGTGCACAGATGGCTCTGAGAACGTTTTCTTTGTGTATAAAATTGTGAAACCGAGCTGGAACCACTTGGGGCTGCGAGTCTGAGGCCACACCCAATCCACCCGATGTACTCGCTCAAGAATCAAAGACGCACAGTCCTCTATTAAGTCCAAGGAAGTCGGGAGCAGAGTCTCTAAGTATCTGCACAACTCACTGTCTTTCATGTTCTTCAGGACTCCCACTACCTTCAGGTTCTTCTTACGAACTTGATTTTCAAGGTTGTCAAGTTTTGCGGCTTGCTTCGCCACAGGCTCCTGGAAGAGTTTAATGTCTCTTTCTGCCATTTGCATGCCACCTTTCTTTTGGGAAAGCCACATCTCTGTCTCATGCAGACGGCTCCCAAGTGCCTCAAACGATAGGACCATGTTGTCAAGTTGGCCCATGATGGTGGTTGTTACTTCATCCATGAGCGCCATTTGGCCTGGGAAGGCAGGAGAGGCTGGAGTGTTGGCCATTTTGACAGCTGGACCGCGGGCTTGTCTCATTCACGCCTAGCTGACTTCATTGCTGCTGCCGTGAATCACTGAGCTGGAAAGCTGCCCCACCCTTTCCCAAGCCTGATATATCATCTGTGGTGAGACGATGTTACAGAATTAGGGCTGTAGGGGCTTAGGTAATGACGGGTAGCCGAAAGAGAGCAAAGCACACGTCTGCACTCGCTCAGCACATCATGTGACCTCCAGTGGGCACCTTTTTATCCTGGGCAACTTGCAGTCAGTATGTATTTGTCTTTTTCTTTCCTATCATACTTCAATTGTAGTGCTGCCTGGCTGAGATTTAGTATAGATTTTGTACAACGGGGTCACCATGTGAAGATACTCAGCAAGACTTGGGAAGGGAACTATAATCTTTCCCCCTAAGAGATGTACAGCATTTTACCAGCCACTACTATTCTATGCTGCACTTCCCTTTGACACCATAAGGTGGCTGCATGAAATATTCTATGAGCAATGAGAAATTTTCTATGAGAAATTTGCTCTTGAGACTTGGCCCCATGGCAGCAGGGGATGATGCACTTCTTAGGCATGCACTTCTCCAGTAGTAGAACATAGATGTCTGCGCCCCCCAGAGGCAGCATAAGGGGCAGGTCACCAAGATTGGCATTCAGAGACACAGTAACAGAGAGAGACCAGGTCCTGAAATGTAGTTATGGGCCATACTCTACTTTTTAAATCTTTTCTCTTATGTCTAATATGTAGCAGCTGTACTGTCTCTGCAGCAATTAATCTTGGGCATGGGACCCCTCCTTAGTGGCTTCCCTGCACTGCGGGGGGAGGGGGGCTGCTTGGGCATTATTTACACCATTGTCTATATAAAATAGCCCCAAAATAGGTGCCTGCTTGGACTTCCTACCCAGGTGACTTGTTATAAAATTACCCCTTAGGTAATACATAACTACATAAATATTGGAGCATTACCTATAGTTTAGCTCTGTTTATTAATCTTGTAATAGGGCTGCAGCCCGGGTTGACTCCTCTGGATCTTCAGGCCTTAGGAAAGTATACCCTTTCCCTCCCGGTAGTCTGGCCCTACTTCAGATCTTACACCACCTGGAATCCCCTTACAGTATTTTGGCAGGCAGCCTCCTCTTGTGCTATCAGGCTTCTCTCTTCTAGCTTTCAAATCACTAGATTTCCTTCTCAACCCTTAACGACACTCCTCATTAGCTTTGGCTTCACTGCTACAGGCCCACCTGTCTTGCTGCTAGAGTGGGGTCACTTTCTGATGCCCAGATGTATCATTATAGGGATGATCAAATGACAGTTCAGAAATAAAAATGCCATTGCCCAAATGCTGAGAAATCTTTTCGCTCGGTTTTCTCCTGTGCAGTTTCTGGCATGTAGCTGCAGTGGTCACAGAAATATGAATCACTTTGTAGTACATCCAAGCACATGCAACATGAAATTCTTATAGAATTCAGAAGGGCCCTCCCTTGTCATAGCAGACTTTTCTTTAAACGTCCTTCATTTCAAGCTAAATCCTGTTAGACAGCTGAGAGAATGAATGTCTAATTTGTTACAGTATGAGATCCTCCCTTGCCTCTTCAGACATTCTTATTTTATCCCGGCCTGTGCCCGATCCAGGCAGATCTTGAAGAAAGTTTTAAAGAGCTACAGTGATGCAGATTTTCATGTTGCCCAGACTTCTTCTGTCAGAGCAGAAAGACTGTGCTGTTTCACATACATCTCTAAGGATGAATTTCAGGCAGGCATCCAGATTATTTTCAAGGTGAGCATTAACATGCTCCAGGCCACCAAGTAATATCAGAACTGTTAAGGATAAATCCAGAATAGATCTCCTCTATAGCCTGCTGCCTGCTAGATTCACCTCTCTGAGGCTGCTTTTGGATCCTGATAATTGTAGTCTCCTGCTCTCCAACTATGCGTTTCCTCACCATTCCCCTACACATATCCTAGTCCCCAGCTGTTTTGACTAGATTGGAAGCTCTGATGAACAGGGACCATCTCTTACATGCAGTGGTGTGCGGTTGACATTTGCAGTAGGGGATTCAGTCAGGGCTGTTGCAAGGATTGGAGGTGCCCTAGGTAAGCCTTCCATCTTCCTGCCTCCACCCCACCCCCTTTGCCACTGCTGCGGCCCCTCTCTAGAGCCTACAGCAGCGGCAGTACCATTGAAACCATGATGCAGTACTTAACTAAGCTCTGCACTATGGTTCTTTTTTTAAAAACATATTCTGCATCCACAAAACCTCTCTCCAACAATGGTTGCAGAGCAGAACTAGGACATTTCCTCACAGAACTCAATATACAAAAAATATTTGAATTTGATGTCATCTCAGTAACAGCAACATAAACCCTCTCCAGTGCCAGACATATTGTGATGTGAACCAATATAAAGCCCTACAAAAGTCAATCAAGTCCTATAGTGCAAATCCACCATCCCATAATGGTGTCAACTTCCAAAACTCACACAAGAAGCCTACCCCGAAAAAGACAGCAGTGTAAATATTGCAGTGGGCTCAAGAACAATCATACACCTACTGAGAAAACCAGATAAGTTGGATTACTACAGTACAACATAGATCCCTACCAAAACTCCATGCTAACAGAACACCTAACCTCGGTCACACACTCAGAACATAGACCCTCACTAAGTACAGAATAAGTGACCACAACCAAAAATAAAAATAGAAAATTAAAATTAAAATGAAACCCCAAGAAGCCAGACTCTGCAGGCAGTTATCACCACAGAAATAGAAAGAGATGGATTTCCCTGTACTATGTAAACTTGTCCAAACCTTTTTTTAAACCCAGCTACACTAACAGCTTTTACTATATCCTCAGGTAATGAATTCCAGAGTTTGATTACGCGTTGAGTGAAAACACATTTTCGTTTATTAGTCTTAAACGGATTACACTGTAACTTCATTGCATGTCCCCTATTCTTTCTACTTTTTGATGCCGTGAAAAATTGATCTACGTTTAACTGCTCCACTCCATTCATTAATTTATAGACCTCTCAGCCATCTCTTTTCCAAGTTGAAAAGCCCTAATCATATCTCCCCTCAGCCATCTCTTTTCCAAGTTGAAAAGCCCTAATCTTTTAAGTCTCTCCTCATAGGGATATCCTTCCATCCACTTTACCATTTTGGTGGCTCTTCTCTGTTGTTGTTTATTTTATTTTATTTATTCATTACAGGCTCTTATATACCGCTCTATTCAGAATCAGCGCGGTTCACAATATAACAACATACCATAACAACAAACTGTTAGGTTTTACAGAGAACAAGGTCAGAGAACTTGGATAAAACATGGGACGTCATTACTGCAACTATTTACAAGAGTATTTACAAGAGTATTTACAAGTATACATTACAGGATTTGTTCTTAGTTTGGGTAGTGATTAAGATTGGTTAGTTGGTCAAGTAATATTGGGGGAAGAGGTGGGATTTGAGTGCCTTTCTGAAAAGGGATAGATCATTGATAGCACGAATCTCTGGGGGTAGAGCGTTCCAGTACTTAGGGCATAGAATCTGAAGGCCCTGTTAGATGTCACTGATAGGCATTTTGTCGCTGCTTTAGGGATGATTAGAGTATTTGTTGATATCGTTCTCCTGGATCTGTTGGGTGGGACGGCCTGAATGAGGTCTATTAGAGAGGAGGAGGTGATGCTTTTAGTGGCCTTGAAAGTTAGTAGTAATGTTTTGAATAATATTCTGCCATGTATGGGGAGCCAGTGGAGTTGCTCTAGGATGGGTGTTATATGGTCCCTTCTTGATGCTCCGTAGAGGAATCTAGCAGCGGTATTCATGGCGAGTTGCAAAGGGTTTAATGTGGAGTGTGGGAGGCCTTGGAGAATGGCATTGGCATAGTCAAGGTGTGGTAAGGTTAAGGCTTGAAATATAGTTCTGAAGTCATCAGGATCAAGCAGGGGGCGAAGATGTCGAAGAGTCCGGATCTTGAGGTAGATTGCTCTGACTACGTTGGTTATGTGTAGTTTCAGATCCATGCGTTGGTCAAAAGTGACTCCAAGGTAGCGAATGGAAGGTTTTGATTGGAGCTCAGCTTCTTTCACCTTTATATGGGGTGGGGGGGTGAAAAGTGGGTCCCTGGTGATGAAGAGAACCTCGGTCTTTTTGTGTTGAATTCGGAGGTTCTGGGATTGAAGCCATTCGGATACTGCATCAAAACATTTAGCTAGCGGGGAAAAGTCCATATGAACTGTGGAGAAAGGCATATATAGGAGGATGTCATCTGCGTATATCAAGCATTCAACCTTGAAGGACCTGATGATGTTGCAAACCGGTTGTATGTATATATTGAAAAAGAGTGAGGATAGGGATGATGTTGTTGTTAAGTGCCGTCGAGTCAGAGTCGACTCATGGCGACCCTCTGGATAGCTATCCTAAATTGTGTTTGGTCTTCAGTCAGGCGGCTCATTGTTGACAGACTGGTACCCGTAGCTGCTGTTATTGTATTGATCTATCTCATTGCTGGCCTTCCTCTTTTGCGTTGACCTTCTATCTTGCCAAGCATAATGTCTTTCTCTAACGATTTCTCTCTTTGCATGATATGTCCAAAGTATGAAAGTCGAAGTCTTGTCATCTGAGCTTTTAAAGAAAGCTTAGGTTTGATCTCCTCTAGTACCGATTGGTTGTTCTTCGGGCAGTCCATGGTATACACAGTATTCGCCGCCAACACCATAATTCAAAGGCATCAATTTTCTTCCTATCTGTCTTTTTCACTGTCCAGCTTTCACATTCATATGATGTAATTGAAAATACCATGGCTTGAACAAGTCGAATCTTTGTATGGAGAGAGACATCTCTGCTCTTGAGAATCTTACCTAGGTCTTTCATAGCCATTCTGCCAAGAGCAATGCGTCGTCTGATTTCTTGACTCCTTGTTGCTTCTTTATTGATAGTTGATCCAAGTAGGTTAAAGTTGTTCACAATTTCAATTTCTTCTCCTTCAACGATGAATCTGTTGATTATGCCAGTTGTCATGATCTTTGTCTTCTTTACATTAAGGTGCAGGCCCATTTTGAGACTATGTTCTTTGATTGTGAGAAGCAAATGTTCTCCTAGGACAAGCAGGATGAGTCAGCCACAATTGGTGACGTCATCCGACGGCGCCGAGACGGAAGTACTCTCCATAGCTCAGAAGGGCTTTGCCCTTCTGAGCATGAGCCAACTGGCCCCACCCCGGCCCGCCCCTAGCTAACCAGTTTTCAGTTCTTCCGCCTTGCCAGCAAGACGGACTTTGTTACTCTCCACCAAAAATCCATCTACAATGTACGTATCATCAGTTTCAATCCCTATGCCTTCTTCTTGCTTTTCTTCAGATTCCTGTCTGTCAGCGGGGGGAAAGGTCTCCAGGACAATGGGGCTGGTAAGAAGCCCAACCAGCAGCAGCCCAGGACGTGCCTAACAGGCCTCCGTCCCCGGCTAGCCCTTAACAGACCCCCGGTCTCCCGATCTTGCAGCGGATCTCGGATTCCTGCCCCCCGATCCGGCCTGCCACGTGTCTCCCATGGCGGCTAGCCGTCTCCAGGACAATGGGGCTTTTAAGGCAGCCCATCCAGCAGCAGCCAGGACGTGCCTAACCGGCCTCCGTCCCCGGCTAGCGCTCTACAGACCTCCGGCCTCCAGACCTTGCAGCGGTCCATGTGCTCTCTGCGGTGGCAGATACAAAGAGGAGCGGGGGACCATGGTTCAAGCAGCACTTACTTGAGGATCGCTGCCGCCGCTACGCCATGCTTCCTTCGGACGGCCAGGCTCCCTGTAGCATGAGCTCTCCCTCTGGGACCCTACGGTGCTGCCACTGTCTCGCTTCGGCTGTAGGAAGGGGAGCGAGGGGCATTGCTCAGGAGACCTCGGCGGACTCCCTCCTTGCATCAACTGCATCCCCAGCCGCAGGCCTCCGGTAAGCTTCCTGCACCCCTGATCCGGCTTGCCACGTGTCTCTCATGGCGGCTGCCATTGCCCTTCTACATCACGGTCAAGCTCCTCCCTCCCCCACGGCGCCATTGGCCGGCGCCGGTCCTAACATCAGACGAGGAGGAGCCAATCACAGAGGCAGCTTCAGGGGAGGAGGAGCTGATCACTGAGGATTGTTTTCACGAGCCGGCTCCTCCCTCCTACGGCGCCATTGGTCGGCGCTGATCCAGCTTCAGGAGGAGGAGCCGCTCGCACACTCCCTTTGCCGACGGTCCGGCTGGCACGGAGGCGTCGGCGCCGACGCTCTGGATCCTCCAGCGGCAACTAAGTAGGCTGGCCTCCGCTTCACTCTGCGCCGGGACCCCAGAGGCGGTGCTTAAAGCACCAAGGCAAGCGTCCTGCGTCTGTACAGAGGCAAGTTTCCTTGTTCTGCTCAAGCGCCAAGTCTGCTGACCCAGGGTCCGCGACTACAGTCAGTCAGCAAGAGCTCCGCCCTCCATGCTGCAGCTGCCTTGCCATCGGTGCATGCTATCTGTGACTTCACTGCCCTGAGCGAGCCAGCTCACAGAAGCTAAGCAGGGTTGACACTGGTTGGATGGGCAACCCCTTAAAAGGCCAAGTGCAGCAGGTTTACCTTGGGAGAAATGACGTGCTATCTACCTCTGCTTGCATCTTCCCAAGACAACCAGCATTGGCACGAGGCATGAACTTCACCATACCTCCCGACTTACTAGCACCAGCAGCACCTTGGCCTGCCATGTAAGGGAATTTCACGCAGGAAATATGTCGCTGGTGTATCGCGCCGAGGGCTGCAATCGGAGCGTCTCAACGATGATGCTGAAATGACCCAGCGCCCCAGGCCAGTCGCACTGTGCCACTACCACTCGGAGCAGATGCACACATCGGAGGAGTCAGAGTGTTTGCTGCCACTGCTGTAGGCCCGGCAGACGCCTCTGCGCCGATTCAATCACTAGCACTGGTCAGGGCATTAAAGCTGCCACTGTGTGCAACGTTTAATTCTACGGAATAAATAGTAACACTAGCCTGGGAGGCCCAGTATTGGGCTGCGGGATCATTAACACCCAAGGAAATCATGTGCACTATGTCTCTGCACCTCTGATGCTACAGGGCTACGAGTTCGTTCCCGAGTGGGCCCATCTATATCGTACTAAACCCTGAGCGCTTTGGCAGCACCTCCGTGCCTGCACGGTTATAAGAACATAAGACAGGCCATACTGGTCAGACCAAGGTCCATCAAGCCCAGTATTCTGTTCCAACAGGGGCCAATCCAGGTCATATGTACCTAGCAGTCTCCACAAGGGACACATGTTCCGCAATGCTTGTATTCAAGCATGGATATCCTGGGTACCTTCTTAATAATGCCTTAGGGACCTTCCTCCAGGAACTTGTCCTAACCTACACTAACAGCCTTCACTACTTCCTCCGGTACAATTCCAGAGTTGATTACACGTTATCTATCCACTGCGGTGTGATCCCAGGCCAGCAAGAATAGTCTGTGGCCCGTGATAGTGCTCCCACTATCCATGGGGCCTGCTCTCCCCTACGACAAGCTGGTCTTCTGAAACAGCAGTGTAACATATGGTGTTGGCACTGACTGATGCAGGGGACATGGGTTCAGTCCCCCACGGTGCCTACTGCAGAAGGCTGGCTGAGGCAGTACCTGTCAGCCTGCGCTAGCCTCAATCAGACTCCACCGAGGCTCTCGAAGGATGCAAAGGCATTACGCCAGCTTAAAACAGAGCTACAGCACAATGATTAAGACACTGACCAATGGTGCAAGAATCAGGACTCAATCCCCCACGATGCCCAATGAAGAAGGCTCACTGAGGCAGCGCATATTATGGGGATGAGTGCCGTAGGGGGCAATTTATTTTGGAGTAGCCTAAGGGTTAAGGTCACGCACCTAGCAACCCACAGGTGAAAACAGGTGGTGCGGTGAACACAGGCAGTGTGTTCTGGATCCAAAAGTGAGCAGTTCAAATCCCAACTGGGGCACCTGCAACTCTACTGGTAGTTGGCTACCGCATCCCCAGGGATTCCATCAATGCCGTGCCATCCAATACCTTCGGCTGCTCGCGGACGCCACGAGCCTCTCAGCTTGTATGGGGCAACCAGACCCCATCCAAGTCGCAAATGGAACCATGGCAGCCAGATTCCAGTCACGTCACGAATGGGAACAGCATCCTAACTGCCAGCCCTGGGGGCACTATCCACCACCATCCTACCTGCTATCCTACCCCGGGCCAGCCGGCTCCCAGGCTTGCAGGACCCCCTTCAGTCTCCTCCCAAAAGAGGACTCGACTACAGGCTCTATCAAATCCCCAGTCAGGACACTGACGGCAGCACCTGCGGCACCCCTCCAGGCACTGCTGCTTCCAACACGATACACCAAGCCTCTGCTCGGGCCCTTGGATGATCCACTATCCCAGGAACAAGCAGGAGTGAGTCCTCACATACGGCCACCGCCGATACCGATGGAGCCTGCATGGAAACGCTCACCAGCGTCCAAAGGGAAAGTTTCCTAGTTCCTGCCCGAAGTAGAGAAACAAGTGAACCTTCTGCCAAGGGTAGGGAGTTGATGTCTTACCCTTGGACATACTGTCTCATACAGGGCAGCAGTGCTTGCTTGCCTGCCCTACGAATCGTACTTGCTGTGGCACCCAGAGAAAGCCTTGCCAATCTAACCAGCTACGGTGAGATACACTCCCTGTCGCTCCTAAAGAATGCTTGCAGGTCCACCTACAGCTGCATACCGCATCGGGGAATGTTGGAAACAGTCACGGCATACTGGGAGCATGCAGAAGACAACCCTCACCTCTGTGGCAGCACGGCGATGCACCACTCACAGTGGGTCCAGAAGCCAGTGTGTTCAGAAGCTGAAGGCCGCGGGTTCAAGCCCCAACTCAGCCGTTGTCCCTGCAACCCAATCCCGGTTCAATGATTCTGTGACAATAGGCCTACATCTATCGGACTGAGCAGAACCTCAGCACTATGGTTAAACTCGGACCAAGGGTGCAGGGATCAGGGGTTCAAGCCCCTCAGGGCTCAATTAACATGGCCCGCTGAGGTGTTATTAGCAGGTGGCTCAGCGCGGACTTCCGCAGATACCACCTAAGGTCAGAGCTTGGTACAAATTTGCCCGCAGAGACCTGCCTCCGCTCCCTAACAGATCGCTGAAGTGGCTAACAGATCTAACAGATCGCTGAGGTGGCTAACAGATCGCTGCCCACCAACATGTGGGGGGACCACCTTCCACGTCTCGGTCTCCGCATCGCTTCATTGCTGCCAAGGAGCAGCTATTTCCCGGATTGGGCCCCGACCAATGGCAGCACGATGGTGCACTACACGCGGTGCAGTTCACGCAGACAGTGTGTACCACCACAGAACGTCACAGAACGCCCAGTCGGGCTACTACCAATACAGTCCACGTATTAATGGACCCTACTAAGTATCCAAGCCCTATCACGGAGCGAGGAAGGGCAGGAAGGCAGACTCAAGGCCTGCCTTGTAACGCCAGATTGGCTTCTTACGTTATGATCAACCCAAGGGCAGCACTTTAATTAGCGTGCACAAATCTGAATTTAGCCATCTACGCGCACCAAGGAAAGTGCGCCATAATCACAGGTGCCGACCTGGACCGGGAGATGCAAACCATCACCCCTCTGCGTCGTATAGCGGTGCCTAATGCCCTTCACTAAGGCCCTTGGTTGTAAAGCGGCAACACGGTGGTGCAGTGCACACAGACAGCATATGCAGGAACAGAAGGTCACAGGTTCAAAGCCCAGCTGGGGCTACTGCCAATCCAGTCCACATATTTAAGGCGACGATGGGATACCCCTGCCAGTTGCCACTGACCATGGCCTCAAACAAAACAAAACAAAACAAAAAAAAAAAACAGTCCGTGGGCTGACCACGAATTGATCACTCGCCACGTGGCGAGCACGAAGTGCTACTTTTGCGAGGGGCAATACCTGCCCCCCCCCACAGGCACCGGCGTGCTTCACTTAGCAGCACGCACTCACTCGCACCATGTGCTTCACTTTAGCAATAACCTACCGCAGGCTGGAGGGGCATCTCGCAGTTCTCGTAGCACAGAGCTTGCACTCGCTGCTATTACATCTACATAGGATATGCCGTGGCCGGATGAGCCCACCGGCAAATCTAGGTCGCCATCACCTAAGAGTCATCACCTTAGAGCATGATGTAGTCATCATCACCCTTGGGTACCACATGGCATGGTATAGGCTGTGGCCCTAGCTTCCCGTAGACCCACCAAATCTCGGTTTTCCTTCCTGCTGTAAGCACCTGGCAGTCGAAGACACTTGTTCTCCTATGCTCGCTAAATCCTAGCAATTCCCCTAGGTTGCCTCATTACTTCGTTCATGCCACCCTCAACTCCCACCTACAGGCCATCCCACGCTTGCTTACAGTGACCAGCACTCTAATGCTCTGTAGTCAGGCTACGACCTGCACTCCCCTCGTGGCTACTGGCCTGAAGCCCCGCTGTACTTGACCGCCTATGATCCGCATGCTAGCGGTTGCATATGCGTGCTTCATCATCTGGAGGTTGCCCAGTATCAGCATACTCCACAACCGCAGCTATGTCGTTTGCATGCTTCCCGACTGCAAGCCCACAAGCTCTTCCGGAGACATGCCAACTGCAAACCCACATGCTCTAGCTGTGACACGCAGGACTGCGCGCTGGCCCTGATGAGGTTACCTCAGCCTCGTCCTTCCCCATCCACCACAGCGCATGGCAGCTTGAGAGGCACCAATTGTGGCTGACTCATCCTGCTTGTCCTAGGAGAAAACGGAGTTACTTACCTGTAACTGAGTTCTCCGGGGACAGCAGGATAAGTCAGCCACACATCCCACCCTCCTCCCCTGGAAAGGGGAAGGACTAGGCCTCAGGAACTGGCGCCCGCCTCCTAGCGGCCAAGGCTCAGCTAGTGACGAACTGGTTAGCTAGGGGCGGGCCGGGGTGGGGCCAGTTGGCTCATGCTCAGAAGGGCAAAGCCCTTCTGAGCTATGGAGAGTACTTCCGTCTCGGCGCCGTCGGATGACGTCACCAATTGTGGCTGACTTATCCTGCTGTCCCCGGAGAACTCAGTTACAGGTAAGTAACTCCGTTTTTCAGATCATCTTCACTTTCAGCCAGTAATGTGGTATCATCAGTATAGCGAAGGTTGTTGATGAGTCTTCCACCAATCTTCACACCTCTGTTGTCTTCATACAATCCTGCTTCTCTGACGATTTGTTCTGCATATAAATTAAACAGGTAGGGGGAAAGTATGCAGCTTTGTCTTACACCTTTGCTTACTTTAAACCATTCTGTTTCTCCTTGTTCCGTTCGAACTGTTGCTTCTTGATCAATGTACAGATTGCGCAAGAGAACAATCAGGTGTTCTGGTATACCCATGCTTCTTAATGTGGTCCAGAGTTTCTCATGGTTTACACAGTCAAAAGCCTTGCTATAGTCGATAAAGCACAAATAGATATCCTTTTGGTATTCTTTAGTCTTTTCAAGGATCCATCTCACATCTGCAATGATGTCTCTCGTTCCTCGCCCTTTCCTGATCCCTGCTTGCACTTCAGGTAGTTCTTGTTCCAGTTATGGTTGTAGTCTCTTTTGAATAATCTTCAGTAGAATCTTGCTGGCATGTGGGATCAGAGCGATTGTGCGATAATTTCCACAGTCAGTTGGATCACCTTTCTTTAGTATTGGTATAAACACAGATCTTTTCCAGTCAGTTGGCCATGATGTTGTCTTCCATATTTCTTGGCAGAGCCTTGTGAGTACGGTAACAGCTGCAACAGATTGCTGCAATACCTCTATGGGAATGCTATCAATGCCTGGTGCTTTGTTAAGAACATAAGAACATAAGAAATGCCATACTGGGTCAGACCGAGGTCCATCAAGCCCAGTATCCTGTTTCCAACAGTGGCCAATCTAGGTCATATGTACCTAGCAGTTTCCCCAAAAGACACAGGTTCTGCAGTGCTTGTACTAGGCCAAGCATTGATATCCTGGGTCCCTTTTTAATAGTGGTTTATGGACCTTTCCTCCAGGAACTTGTCCAAACCTTTTTTAAACCCAGCTATACTAACAGCCCTTACTACATCCTCCGGTAACAGATTCCAGAGTTTGATTACACGTTGAGAGAAGAAATATTTTCTCCTATTTGTCTTAAATAGTTTACCCTGTAGCTTCATTACATGCCCCCTAGTCCTTCTATATTCTGATAGCGTAAACAATTTATCCACGTTTATCCGTTCCACTCCATTCATTAATTTATACACCTCTATCATATCTCCCCTCAGCCGCCTCTTTTCTAGGTTAAAGAGCCCTAACCTTTTTAGCCTCTCTTCATAGGAGTAGCCTTCCATCCCCTTCACCAATTTGGTGGCTCTTCTCTGTACTTTTTCTAATAACTCTATGTCCTTTTTAAGATACGGTGACCAGAATTGCACACAATATTCAAGGTGCGGTCGTACCATGGAGCGATACAGAGGCATTATAATATCCTTTGTTTTATTCTCCATCCCTTTCCTTATGATACCTAGCATTCTATTTGCTTTCTTGGCCGCCGCTGCACACTGGGCGGAGGGTTTTAACATGTTATCCACGATGACTCCTAAATCTTTTTCCTGGGTGGTGGTTTCTAATGTGGAGCCTTGCATCTTGTAACTATAGTGTGGGTTGTTTTTTTCCTAGGTGCATAACTTTGCACTTGTCCACATTAAATTTCATCTGCCATTTGGATGCCCAGTCTTCCAATTTATCCAGATCCTCCTGCAGTTTTCCACAATCCTCTTGGGTTTTAACAACTTTAAACAGTTTTGTGTCATCTGCAAATTTGATTACCTCACTAGTTATTCCCTTTTCCAGGTCATTTATGAATATGTCAAAAAGTAGCGGACCCAGTACAGATCCCTGGGGTACTCCACTATTCACCTTTTTCCATTGGGAATATTGGCCATTTAGCCCTACCCTCTGCTTTCTATCTTTTAACCAGTTCCCGATCCACAATAGTACACTGCCTCCTATCCCATGACTTTTTAGCTTCGCCAAAAGTCTCTGATGGGGGACCTTGTCAAAAGCTTTCTGAAAGTCCAGATACACTATATCAACCGACTCACCTTTGTCTACCTGTTTATGCACACCTTCAAAAAAACAGATCAGATTAGTAAGACAAGATCTTCCTTGTCTAAAGCCATGTTGGCTGTCTCCCATTAGGCCATGACTATCTACATGCTGTGTAATTTTGTTCTTTATGATGGCTTCTACCATTTTCCCTGGTACTGACGTCAGGCTCACCGGTCTGTAATTTCCCGGGTCACCCCTGGAACCCTTTTTAAAAATTGGTGTTACGTTGGCGACCCTCCAATCTTCAGGTATTACAGATGATTTTAATGAAAGTTCACAGATTACCAATAACAGGTCTGCAATCTCATATTTTAGTTCTTTCAACACTCTGGGATGTATACCATCCGGTCCAGGTGATTTGCTACTATTCAGTTTATCAAATAGTTGTAATATATCTTCCCGGTGTAGCGATATTTCTCTCAATTCCTCTGCAGTATCACCTTTAAATACCACTTCAGTCTTGGGTAACACCCCTACATCTTCCTCAGTAAAGACCGAAGCAAAGAATTCATTCAGTCTCTCTGCTATAGCCTTGTCTCCTCTTATTGCACCTTTTACCCCTCTATCATCTAATGGTCCATTGACTCTCTCACAGGCCTTTTGCTACGAATGTACTTGAAAAAGTCTTTATTTCGTGTTTTTGCTTCCGTAGCAAGTTTCTTCTCAAATTCCCGCTTTGCCTGCCTTATCAATGCTTTGCATTTAACTTGCCAGTGCTTGTGCTGTTTCCAGTTTTCATCATTTGGCTCTTTTTTCCATTTTCTGAAGGTTGCTCTTTTGGCAGCAACAGCCTCTCTGACCTCACCTTTAAACCATGCTGGCAGTTTTTTGGACTTTCTTCCACTTTTCTTAATGCGTGGAATACAGCTGGTCTGGGCTTCGAGGATAGTATTTTTAAATAACACCCAAGCTTGCTGTAAGTCTTTAACCTTTGGAACCGCTCCTTTTAGTTTTTTCCGAACTATATTCCTCATTCTATCATAGTCACCCTTTTGAAAGTTAAAGGTAGTACTGTGGATTCCTTTACTATCTGTCCTCCACTGATTAAATCAAACATGATCATACTATGATCACTATTGCCAAGTGGTCCCAACACCCTTATTTCTTGCACCAGATCTGGCGTTCCACTAAGGACTAGGTCCAGTATGGCTTCCCCTCTGGTCGGTTCATGAACCAGCTGCTCCAAGAAGCAGTCATTCATTTCATCTAGAAACTTTATCTCTTTAGCTTGTCCTGCTGTGACACTGTCCCAGTCGATACCGGGGTAATTGAAATCACCCATTATTACTACTCTGTTGTGGCTTTTGTTAGCTTCCTTGATTTCTTTGAGCATTTCATCATCCATTTGTTCATTCTGGCCAGGTGGTCGATAGTATACTCCCACTGCCATCACCTTCCCCTTCATAAATGGAATTTCAATCCATAGAGATTCTACAGCATATTTTGTTCCCTGCAAAACTTTAATCCTTTCTGACTCAATGCCCTCTCTAACATAGAGCGCAACCCCTCCACCAATTTGTTCAGCTCTATCATTACGATATAGTTTGTATCCAGGTATCACAGTGTCCCACTGGTTATCCTCCTTCCACCATGTCTCTGAGAGTGCAATCATATCTAACCTCTCATTTAATGCTATATATTCTAATTCTCCCATCTTATTGTTTAGACTTCTAGCATTGGCATACAAGCATTTTAGAGACTGTATTTTATTAATATTAATCTGGCTATTGGTAGGCATGGGTAATGGGGAATCTTTATGCTCTGTCTGCTCCTTACTCAAGGGCATTTGGGCTACTATACTCCCTTTTGGAACCTCACTGCTTTTGGTAGTATCCTTCAAGGATACCTTTGTCCGAACCGTGCGCTCCTGGGTGACTGTCGGCTTTCCCCTATTTTCTAGTTTAAAAGCTTCTCTATCTCTTTTTTAAAGGTTAATGCCAGCAGTCTGGTCCCATCCTGATTAAGGTGAAGCCCATCCCTTCGGAAGAGCCCCCCCTTTCCCCAGAATGTTCCCCAGTTCCTAGCAAATCCAAAACCCTCATCCTTGCACCATTGTCTCATCCACGCATTGAGACTCCGGAGCTCTGCCTGTCTTTTGGGTCCTGCACGTGGAACAGGAAGCATTTCGGAGAACGCTATCCTGGAAGTTCTGGATTTCAACTTCCTACCTAAAAGCTTAAATTTAGCCTCCAGAACTTCCCTACCACATTTTCCTATGTCATTGGTACCGACATGTACCAAGACAGCAGACTCCCCCCCAGCACTATCTATGATCCTATCTAGGCGGTGCGTGAGATCTGCTACCTTCGCACCAGGCAGGCATGTTACCAGGCGATCCTCACGTCCACCAGCCACCCAGCTATCTACATTCCTAATGATTGAATCACCAACTATAACAGCTGTCCTGACCCTCCCCTCATGGGGACATGGCCCTGGAGAAACGTCCTCGGTGCGAGAGGGTTTTACATCACCTGGAGGACAGGTCCTAGTTACAGGATCACTTCCTGCCACACCAGGGTGATGCTCTCCTGTCACGTGACCTCTCTCCTCCATGGCAACAGGGATGCTGCCAGACTGGAGGTGGGACTTCAGGACTATATCCCTGTAGGTCTCGTCCATGTACTTCTCTGTCTTTCTTATGTCTTCCAGGTCTGCTACTCTAGCCTCTAGAGAACGGACTCGTTCCCTGAGAGCAAAGAGCTCCCTGCACTTAGTGCATATGTAGGACCTCTCACCAACTGGGAGATAATCATACATGTGACACTCGATGCAAAAGACTGGAGAACCCCCATCTCGTTGCTGGACCTCTGACTGCATCTTAGTTTAAAGCTTGTGTTTAGGTCTTTTAACTCGGTATAATAAGGATTGGTGTAGATGCTTATACTAATAAAAGTGTATCTAATACCCCTAATACACCCTGTGTACCTGAAGCTAATTAATCACAGGTCCTCTGTGTATGACTGATTTGGATTAAGAGCTGCACCTGAGAGCAGCCCCTTTCCTCTAAGATGTCCAAGTACCTATAAAACTACAATTTCCCCAGGGGGGTGTGGGTGCTGGGGAGGGAGGGGGGGAGATAATTCCTATTAAAGAGTGCAGTTACAAGGTACCCTGTCCTGAACCAACAGAAGGGTGATGGGTGTACCACACAAAGCCCAGTTGAGAGAGGCAAGGTAAGTACAGCTGAGAAGGCTGAAACTTGCACACCACTAAGACAAACACTAAATAATTAAACAAACAACAGTTAGACAAACAGTAAATAATTAAATAAACAGCTAGAACTCACAGTAAGATGTCCCAGGAGGCCAAAATCCACTCACTAGCAGAGCTCTGTAAAAGTTCAGCCTTTCTCTGATCAGAGAAAAGCAAACTAAAACAGCCTATGCACACGTGGAGAAAACAGGAACAAGGTTACAGGATACCTCAGGGGGAGGGGGTCAGGGGGAGGAGTCACTCAGGCAGGCAAGGACAGAAAAAAGCTTAACAGCAGGCTCTGGGGAGAGAGATTAATTCAAAATGGCTACCACACACACAGGGGGAGGAGTCACTCAGGCAGGCAAGGACAGGAAAAGCTTAACAAACAACAGGCTCTGGGGAGAGAGATTAATTCAAAATGGCTACCACACAAAGCCCAGTTGAGAGAGGCAAGGTAAGTACAGCTGAGAAGGCTGAAACTTGCACACCACTAAGACAAACACTAAATAATTAAACAAACAACAGTTAGACAAACAGTAAATAATTAAATAAACAGCTAGAACTCACAGTAAGATGTCCCAGGAGGCAAAAATCCACTCACTAGCAGAGCTCTGTAAAAGTTCAGCCTTTCTCTGATCAGAGAAAAGCAAACTAAAACAGCCTATGCACACGTGGAGAAAACAGGAACAAGGTTACAGGATACCTCAGGGGGAGGGGGTCAGGGGGAGGAGTCACTCAGGCAGGCAAGGACAGAAAAAAAGCTTAACAGCAGGCTCTGGGGAGAGAGATTAATTCAAAATGGCTACCACACACACAGGGGGAGGAGTCACTCAGGCAGGCAAGGACAGGAAAAGCTTAACAAACAACAGGCTCTGGGGAGAGAGATTAATTCAAAATGGCTACCACACAAAGCCCAGTTGAGAGAGGCAAGGTAAGTACAGCTGAGAAGGCTGAAACTTGCACACCACTAAGACAAACACTCAATAATTAAACAAAACAACAGTTAGACAAACAGTAAATAATTAAATAAACAGCTAGAACTCACAGTAAGATGTCCCAGGAGGCAAAAATCCACTCACTAGCAGAGCTCTGTAAAAGTTTCAGCCTTTCTCTGATCAGAGAAAAGCAAACTACAACAGCGTATGCACTCGTGGAGAAAAACAGGAACAAGGTTACAGGATACCTCAGGGGAGGGGGTCAGGGGGAGGAGTCACTCAGGCAGGCAAGGACAGAAAAAAGCTTAACAGCAGGCTCTGGGGAGAGAGATTAATTCAAAATGGCTACCACACACACAGGGGGAGGAGTCACTCAGGCAGGCAAGGACAGGAAAAGCTTAACAAACAACAGGCTCTGGGGAGAGAGATTAATTCAAAATGTCTACCACACAAAGCCCAGTTGAGAGAGGCAAGGTAAGTACAGCTGAGAAGGCTGAACTTGCACACCACTAAGACAAACACTAAATAATTAAACAAACACAGTTAGACAACAGTAAATAATTAAATAAACAGCTAGAACTCACAGTAAGATGTCCCAGGAGGCAAAAATCCACTCACTAGCAGAGCTCTGTAAAAGTTCAGCCTTTCTCTGATCAGGCTTCTTTGATAAGGCTTCCAATGCTGCTTCAACTTCTTCTTTCATCACCAATGGTTCCCGATCATAAGGTACAGGTTGAAACGGCTGTTGGTCCACTTGATCTTTATCATATAAAAACTCTGTATATTCCTTCCACCTTTTCTTGATCTTCTCAGCATCATTCAACATAGAACTTTGAGCATCTTGTAACATTCCAATTTGAGGCTGGAACTTTTTCTTTAACTCTCGTAGCTTTAGGAAAGCCGATCTTGTTCTTCCTCTAATAGTTTCTGCTTCTATTTCCTTGCAAGTGTCATTGTAGTACTTTTCCTTGTCCCGTCTTGCTGCACGTTGGAAATCTCTGTTGAGTTCTGCGATTGTCTTTCTTTCTCCTCTGGCTTTAGCTTCTCTGCATTTCTGGGCAATTTTCAGAGTTTCTTCCGTCATCCAGTTTGGCCGTTTTTGCTTTTTCACCTTTTGTAGAGACTTCTCGCTTTCTTCCAACGCAACGTTCTTGATGTCATTTGTCACCAAGCCTCGTAGGGAGAGACTCAGTGAGTGCCCTAGGCAGTCGCCTAGGGTGTTTTGAGTCACCTTGTTGCTACTTCTTTTTAAGACAGACAGTCAGACAGTCAGACAGTCAAGGTGATAAAGTAAAGTGGGGTTTATTCCCGTTCCCCGGCGAATATCAATGCTTGGAATACAATAATGCAGAACTTAAACAAAACACAGCTTGAGCAATTTTCTTCTCTCTTGTTCCTTGCACAGAGAGGTCTAACGCAAAGAGGTTATTTCATCATTCAGACAAATTGTACAATCCATTGGCTCCTGGTCAATGTAATTATTACTGCTTGTATCTTGGTTTATACTTGGCTGGCAGCTGACGCAGCCAGGCTCACTCATATAACAAGTGCCAGCTTCATTGGTCGGGGGAGGGTAAACTTTCCCCTCTCCCAGGCACTGCTCTAACTCGGGATTGTAAAAACCTCTTCTGTAATCAGTTCTCTTATAGCCAGTCTCTCTTGGCTCTCTCACTTGGAAGTTGGAACCCTTTCCCAGGTTAAAACCTTGCTGCCAATAAGGACTATAAAAACACCCAGTTTCACTTCCTTCCCCAATGTAAGGTTTTATCTTCTTTACCTTATCTAGGTTGCAGGCATCAGCTGTGGGGTTTTTCTCTCGTGGCAAAGTTCTAGCCTCGTGTAGCAAGTTCCTCCGAGGTTTGTAAAAACTCTCGGGGCTAGTGTTCCACTTCCTGCCTTCCAGGAAATCCTCCTGGGGGCTGTCTTGCCAGTGGTACGCTTCTCTAACGCTCCTTGGTAATTGCCTGGAGCTTTCTCTGAGAGCTTTTGGACCTCCCAGACCTTCATTGCTTTCCCTGGGATTAAAACTTCTCCTGGAGCTTTGGAACCCTCTCTGCTTCCGTGACTTGCCTGATTGCTGCTGAAACTTTAGCTGCATCGGAGTGTCACCTTCCCCTGCAGAGTCCTGCTTACTTGCTCTCAGGTATTTGTTCTGTCTCCCAGACTTTCTCTCGTAGTTGCTCTCAGCCTTATTCCTGAAGTTGTTCTCAGGGCTGTTCTCAGGTCTGTCCTCCCTTCCTGGTTCTAACCAGGTCCCTTTGTACCTCCCCTCTCTGCACGTAACGTCTGCTCCTGGGGGCAGGTGCTGGTAATTAGAATCCTGGATTCTAACTGCGTCACTGTTGCAGACAGGAAAGTTCCGTTCTAACCCTTTCTTTCCTACCTGTGCTGATGGCACCGGGTACTCAGCCCTTTTTAGCCATGCTGGATCTCTCTGCCTAGCCCATTTTGAGGTGAGTTCTGTATTTTCACTAACCTCCATTGGCTCCACTGTATCACATATCCCCCCTCTTAAGACATTCCGGGATGGGGACATTTGTACTCACAGCCCGGAATCCTCACAGGAATCTCACTCTCCCTGCCTGACCTGCTGTTGAGCACTGAATTGTGGTGCCAGGAGTTCTCCCGGTCCGCTTCTATTTCCCAACGCTTGCCACTTCTCCAAGAGTTGCTAACTGCGGCCGTTCTCTCCTGCCAAGGCTTTAATATGTTGACATGATAGGTTTGGCGACGACCGTTATCGTGCTCTACCACGTATGTCACTGGACCTTTTTGCTGCACTACTGTGTATGGGCCCTTCCACTGGGCCTCGAACTTGGGCCCAGGGTCGGCAACCATTACTACCACTTTGTCACCTATGGACAAGTGTCTCATCTTTTTGCCCTTATCATAGTGCTTCTTTTGGCTGCGTTGACTACCCTGCCCATGTTCTTCTGCAACTCGCGAAACCCTTTGCAGGCGGCTTCGGAGTTTTCGCAGAAACTGGGGAACCCCTATTTCCCCTGCCTCGGGCTCAACCCACTGGTCTCTTAGGATATCAAGGACCCCCCGTGGCGCCCGCCCCGAACATCAACTCGTACGGAGATGTTCCTAATGAAGCTTGGATACGCTCCCTACTGGCATATAGGGTAAAGGGAAGTAAAATATCCCAGTCAGCCATCTGCCCGTCCAGTGCCCTTCTTAAGAACTGCTTAAGAGTCTGGTTAAAACGCTCGACCAGACCATTGGTCTGCGGATGGTAAGCCGAGGTTTTTATATGAAGGATGCCAAACGCATCCCATACCTGCGCTAGATGTTTGGAAACAAAATTGCTCCCCCTATCTGTCAGCATCTCCCTGGGGAACCCTACCTCGCAGAACAATTTAATCACTTCTGCGGCTATAAATCTGGCCGATATGTTTCCTTAGAGGTACCGCCCATGGGAATTTTGTAGCACAGTCCATTATCACGAGGATATATTGATACCCTCTGGGGGTTTTCACCAATGGACCTACTATGTCCATTGCCATACGATGAATGGGCTCGGTTATCATCGGGGTCTGTACTAGGGGAACTCCTGCTGGCCTGACAGCACTTACCCGCTGACAAGAGGGGCACGCTTCACAAAAGCGCTTTGTCTCTCTGAAGACCCCCGGCCAGTAGAACCGCTCTAGATCTGGTCTAAAGTGCCTTGAATCCCCTTATGCCCACCAACTGGGTGATCATGGGCTAGTCGTAACACTACGGCCTTAAAGGTAGTGGGAACCACTAGTTGTTTTCTAATTGCCCCGGTATGCGGTTAGTGCTTTCCCTATATAGAATGTTCTCGTCTAACAAGAACCTTGGGAGCACATCCCTACCTTTCTGGGCAAACTCCAAAGCGTGTTTAAGCACTGGGTCTGACCTCTGTTCTCCTGGAAATGATGGAAACTTCCTCACTAGGTCACTGGGTACCCAAGGTAAACCTTGCCTATCTGTTCCTCCAGCCCTCACCTGAGCCCGGTGGTGTCTTTCTTGGCGTTTATCGCCTTTACTTTTCTTATTCTCCTTAGAGGGGGTGCCCATTAATTCCTCATGATGGGGAAGCTCGCTTAGGCCCTCCTCTAGAACCTCATCCCCTCCTCCGGAAGGTTCTCGTTCTGTACCTGTGGGATCAGAATTATCTGTGGGTGATTTACCCTGCACCTCCTCAGCCTTTGCTTGAGAGCGGGTGGACACCATACCTCCCTTTATGGGTATATCCTCCCCCATACCTTGGTAAAAGAGTGGCCAGTCCCTACCTAGCACAATATCATATGGTAGGTTAGGGACTACAACTATCCGTATCTCTTTCTGGGTACCTAAGGCCTTAATGTGTGTCTTGTATAGAGGATACTGGGTGCTTGCGCCGTGTACGCATTTTATGCTGGCTTGCTCATCTTGCTGACTCGGGGGAAAATCATTTTTGGCCTGTATGACGTCCCAAAACTGCCGGAGACCATACTTTGATCGGCCCCCGAGTCTAGCAAGGCTTTGGCCGGTACCCCTTCCACCTCCACATCCAGGCGGAATCCCTGTGGTACCCGCTCATTACCCTCTGCTATCAAGGCTATGCGATTTGGGCAAAACCTTTTTACATGCCCTACTTTACCACATTTAAAGCATGTTATACCGTCATTAGAATTACTTCTTTTAAGCAAACATTACATTGTACAATATGAGTCAAATGGCAAACCCTCCTTTAACCTTGCAGGACAGGTACAGCCCAACTTACCGTCAGCGCTTTTAGACATTCTTTTATTCAGCTCGGCTTCTAAAAACCGCTCAGTAAGCTGCGCTGCTTGTATGGAGGTTGTGCAGTCTTGCAGTGTTAAAAAGGCTTTGACATCTGAGGGCACTGCCTCACAATATTGCTCCAATACAATTTGATCAATTAAGCTATCCACGGTTTTACCCTCAGGCTCTAGCCATTTTAGGGCTAACTGCGCACCCTATGGCACAGTGCTTTCGGCGTTTCGCCTACTTGTAACCTTGTGGATCTAAGTATTCTACGGTACACAGCTGGTGTTAAGCCTAGCCTATCCCGTACCGCTTTTTTAATTTCTAGGTACTCTGTTGCCAATGCGGCAGGCATCGCTCGGTACGCTGCCTGAGCTTCTCCCTTTAGGGAGGCGGCGAGTCTAACCGCCCACTGCTCCTTAGGCCAATGTGCATGCAGAGCTACTCTTTCGAATGATTCTACAAAATCATCAAAATTGTCTCCATCTGACATATGTCCAAATGTCCACAATCCCACACTGGGGTGGGCCTACCCCACTGAAGCCTTCTGGTGTCCTTCTTTTCTTGTTTGTTTCTTCTAGTAGCGTTTTCACGAGGTCTGCCAGGGGCTTTTGCTGTGCCTGGAGAGCAGCCAGGGCCTGTTCTTGGTTCTGCTGAATCCAGCTCCCTCTGTTTTTTTCGAATTGGGCGCCGTCATCCAGCGTAGCACCCTCCTGGGCATCCATCGCTTAGCTGTTGCTGCAAAACACAAACACAAGAAACACCAAGTTGCGGTATCCCTGGGCAAAGGACTTTTTCTGCCCTTTTCACTTTTATTATTCTCTGTTTTTTTTTTTTTTCAAATAGCACCCCTGAACCCGCCGGTTCCTCCCCAGCCGATGCCCATATCCCTTTTACCTGGCCTAGGTGGAGGGGCGCGCTTTGAGAAGGTACTTGCGCGCCGTAGTCCACTCCGGTTCCCTCTGGATTTCCTTCCGGGCGTGGCAACTTCTGCTCCTCAGCTGGGCCTTGTGCACGTCCTGGTGGCTTGTTCCAGATTGAAAATCTGCCCCAACTACGCCATTCCTGTCACCAAGCCTCGTAGGGAGAGACTCAGTGAGTGCCCTAGGCAGTCGCCTAGGGTGTTTTGAGTCACCTTTGTTGCTACTTCTTTTTAAGACAGAGAGTCAGACAGTCAAGGTGATAAAGTAAGTGGGGTTTATTCCCGTTCCCCGGCGAATATCTATGATTGGAATTTAATAATGCAGAACTTAAACTAATCTCAGCTTGAGATATTTTCTTATCTCTTGTTCCTTGCACTGAGTGGTCTAAAGCAAAGTGTTTTTTTCATCATTCAGACAAATTGTACATTCCATTGGCTCCTGGTCAATGTAATTATTACTGCTTGTATCTTGGTTTATACTTGGCTGGCAGCTGACGCAGCCAGGCTCACTCATATAACAAGTGCCAGCTTCATTGGGTCGGGGGAGGGTAAACTTTCCCCTCTCCCAGGCACTGCTCTAACTCGGGATTGTAAAAACCTCTTCTGTAATCAGTTCTCTTATAGCCAGTCTCTCTTGGCTCCTCTCACTTGGAAGTTGGAACCCTTTCCCAGGTTAAAACCTTGCTGCCAATAAGGACTATAAAAACACCCAGTTTCACTTCCTTCCCCAATGTCAGGTTTTTATCTTCTTTACCTTATCTAGGTTGCAGGCATCAGCTGTGGGGTTTTTCTCTCGTGGCAAAGTTCTAGCCTCGTGTAGCAAGTTCCTCCGAGGTTTGTAAAAACTCTCGGGGCTAGTGTTCCACTTCCTGCCTTCCAGGAAATCCTCCTGGGGGCTGTCTTGCCAGTGGTACGCTTCTCTAACGCTCCTTGGTAATTGCCTGGAGCTTTCTCTGAGAGCTTTTGGACCTCCCAGACCTTCAATGCTTTCCCTGGGATTAAAACTTCTCCTGGAGCTTTGGAACCCTCTCTGCTTCCGTGACTTGCCTGATTGCTGCTGTATCTGTAGCTGCATCGGAGTGTCAACTTCCCCTGCAGTGTCCTGCTTACTTGCTCTCAGGTATTTGTTCTGTCTCCCAGACTTTCTCTCCTCGTAGTTGCTCTCAGCCTTATTCTGAAGTTGTTCTAGGGCTGTTCTCAGGTCTGTCTGTCTCCCTTCCTGTTCTAACCAGGTCCCTTTGTACCATCCCTCTCTGCACGTAACGTCTGCTCCTGGGGGCAGGTGCTGGTAATTAGAATCCTGGATTCTAACTGCGTCACTGTTGCAGACAGGAAAGTTCCGTTCTAACCCTTTCTTTCCTACCTGTGCTGATGGCACCGGGTACTCAGCCCTTTTTAGCCATGCTGGATCTCTCTGCCTAGCCCATTTTGAGGTGATTCTGTATTTTCACTAACCTCCATTGGCTCCACTGTATCACACATTCCATACTCTTCCGGACCTCTCTCATTTGTATCGAAAGCATCAAATCGATTTTGCAGGCAGTCTTTAAATTCCAGTGGTATATTCTCAAGGTCAGATTTTGCTGCATTCATGAGTGGTTTTGCTCTTCTTCAACTTTAGCTTGAGTTTTCATACTAGTAGTTGATGATCTGTACCACAGTCAACCTCCAGGTTTTGTCTTTGTTGACATTACAGAGCTTTTCCATCGTTGACTTTCCACAGATGTAGTCAATTTGATTTTAATACAATCCATTGGGTGAAGTCCATGTGTACAGTCTCCGCTTGTGTTTGCTGGAAGGTGTTTGAGATGAATATATCATTGGTCTTGCAGAATTCATCAGTCTTTTCTCCAGCGTCATTTCTGTTGCCAAGTCCATATTTTCCAACTACTTTGCCTTCTTCTTTGTTGCCAACCTTTGCGTTCCAGTCACCCATGACTATCAGGATATCCTGTTTGCATGTTTGTGATAAGGAAGCTTATCATGGCTCAGGAAGGAGCTATAGTAAAGGTGAAGTGACTCTGAACAAGCAACCTATCAGTTCTGGTAGAAATAAGAAAACAGAATTTTTCCCATAAAAGGGACTACCATTCCCCAGAATGCACCATGTGTCCAACCGAGCCATTAGAGGGAAGCTGAAAGTGGGGGAAAACGTGTGTTTCAATCAGAGAGGGCTATGAGGTAATCCCTAAGCACTCATCTCAAAGGGCAGGGCCTGATTCAGCAACAGCTGTCGCTGTGCTAGGGGGAACACTCCTCTAATCTGAATAAAGGTAGAGTGTATTCCTACAATAGAATTAATCCTCAGTTTCGTTCCTGGGATAGCCTCAGTTTTCATCTTGGACATCCTCAGCGTTGACAATCTTCACATCCTGGAGGATCAATCAGAAGCAGAACCCAGAGCGGACGGACAGAGAGGGCCAATGAAACCCTTTGGAAGAAAGAAGAGAAAAGCATTTGGGAGGTCTAAAGGAGTCCCGAGCAGTAACGTATAACTGGGGAGAAACATTTCACAAAAGCCAGCATACGACACCATTCTGGAACTGGGGAAAGAGCCAGCGGAATGGTGCTGCATATCCAGGAATCTCCAGACTAGGTACCTGTGAGGGAGAGACTGCACCTTGGAAGGGACCCTAGGACCCGTGCCAGAAGGTATGTGAAGAGAGGACCCAGTGTCCAGGTATCTGATTTGGCCAGTCTGGACTAAAAGAACTGACTACATACTGGCCAGGCTATTTAGAGAGGAACTCTAACAGCAATGGAAGCTCAGGTATGAAACCACGGATCAATATGCCCTAGCTATACCCTTGAAAGACAGCAGGGAAACAAGTATTCTCCTGAGTAGTGCTCCATTGAGAAATTCCTCCTGTGCCAATGCCATAATATTGAACCCATGATATGTTGAAGAAGGTGGAGAGGTTATTGATACAGGCTGTGAATACATTGATTGCTACTCTGTCTAAACTCCTTTGGTACTTTTACTGTTACAAAGTACAACCATCACAAAGAACCGATACAAACTTGTTCTTTAATCTACTTCAGAAAAGCCTTCCTGAGTAGGATTTGAGCCACGCAGTAGAACGAAAGAGCCAGCTAAGGGGTTTCATCTGGGTAACTGCTAGCAATTGAGCCTTACCTCATTGCTTGTGGAGCTCTGAGGGAAATCACTTCTGAGTCTATGTGTGAAGATATAAGAAGTTAACCTGAAAAGAACAGTTTTTTCCCTCCTTTTGTGGGTTTTGTTTGTTGATTGATGGCCCTGCTAAGAAAATATTAGCTAAGCCTCTACAGCAAAGACCAGGTTTGGTTACCAACCAGGTCTTTATTCTTTTGATTTGATTCCCTGACAACTTCCACTGTTGTTTTCCGGATTTTGTTTTTCTAAGTTTAACAATGAAAGCAAGTATCCTGTTTTATGTGCTACCAAGCCATATCTGTGTTGGGGGGGGGGAGAAATAACCCCATAACTAAATATCTTATTGGCTTTACACTCAAGCACCACTAAATTATTGGAGCTGCTATTTCTGGTGTGAATGGACTGCCTTTCCACAATCCCTTGTCAATCATATTGATATATGCCTTTGCCAAGACTGTGAGATTCTCACCCAGGCAGCCAGCCTCTGACAAATGGCGTTAGTTTTTCAGATTGCTTTTGCACAAAAGGGGATTTACTTGCTGAGGATTACAACTACAGTTCAAGTTTAAAGCTGGAAAAAAAAAGATTTTTCCCTCAGACTACACTTTGGAGGACAAGGGGTTGTTCCAGGAAGCTGTCCCCCAGGAGGAAAAGACCCTGTGCAGAGCTGTATTCATCACTAGCCCAAGGTAATAAGTACCTGGGCATGTCTAGTGGTGGATGGGAGTAAGCACCGGGGTAATTGAAAAAAACAAAAAAGAGTGTAGAAAAAAACACCTGTTAGGAAGGTGGTGCACTGTGGTTATTTTTATTTGTATTTTGTTACAGGGTTCACGATGGATTCACAGGGAACTAAGCTCAGTGGATTGGCATCCCAGTTCAGCAGGCAGCTCAGCATTAGCTCCAGCACAGCAGGCTCAGGACACTGCTATGAGAGCCTTAATGGACCAGCAAAAGCCAGTGCTTGATCTGGTTGCAAGCCCTAGTTCAGCTGCAGAGCCAACAGGGGAACAGATGCAAGACCAGCAGTAAATACTGGGACACCACATTTGGACAGTTGTGGGACTCAATCAAAGGGATTGGGGCATTTAGTTTTGGGAAGCTAACTCCAGATGATAATGTTTTGATGATTTTCTAGCGTCTTTTGCGAGTGGCACAAGCATTAGGCATGGCCAGAGTCCCATTGTGGGCAGTACAGTCTGGCAGCCTCAGAACTGGAGAGGCACTTGCAGCTTACAGAGTAATGCCAGCAGCCCAGGTTTTTAATTATAAGGATGTTAAAGGCTGCTATTAGAGTGCGCCTAGGGTTTGTCTATTTCAGCGTATAGGCGAATGTTTAGAGCTACTACATTGAGAGTTGGGTGAAACACCCTGGCTCTGAGTCAGAGCATCAGAGGTTTAGCTGTAAAATGGTTGGAGCCTGAGCAAAAGACGGTAGAAATGTTATTCGACTTAATAATGCTCGAACAATTTTATGTTTGGGGTGCCTAAAGATTTGCACACTTTCCTTATACAGCAAAAGTTCCAAAATCTTGGAGAGGCAACCCTGCTAGCAGAGAGATGCTTGGAAGCCACGCAGGCTTGCCCATAGAATGGGTGGCCCTCTGAAGATTGGTGCTGAGGCAAGATGTTCTGTATCATAAAAGAGAATAATTAAAAATGTTTCTGAAAATTATGGTCTGTCTCAAACCATATGACACAGTGTAATAGAAAGAAATGTTTCAAGTGTGAAAAAGGGGACATTTAGAAAAGAAGATGCCAGAACCACACTAGCTTAGTGGGTGTGGATTTAAAACAGCCCAAAGAAGGATTTCTTTTGATGGTGTTGATGTGCAAGGAATTACCATAACTGCTTTGTTAGACTCTGGGGCAGTCCAGAGTATGATGTCAGTAAGGCTTTGGCAGAGTATAGAGGCCCAAGAATGATTTGTGCCTAGAACCCCTGAAATCCAAGTTCACATCGGGTGCATTCATGGGTGCTGCAACATCAGATCCCCCCTATAGGCTAAAGGTTAAGTGGCCTGGGGGAACAAGAGGAAGTCCTGTTAGCATTGTTGCCCTATCTACCCTTTGCTTTGGTTCTAGGAAGAGACTGGCCAAGATTTAAGCAAGGTCTAGTGGAAGGACTAGGAAAGAAGGGCGTAGAAGGTTTAATGGTAATAGCTTCCCGGGCCTTTATTTGGAAAAGTCCTCAGACCCCAGCTAAAAAGATGGTTAAGCGTCCATAATACCACGCTCCCCCAAGGCAGACCTTCAGCCTAAGTTGCACCATAGGGTCACAGAGAAGGCCCAAGCTCCTAAGCCTTGCAACCCCTCAAGCTGCTTGGGTTTGACCCCGTGCAGCATAAGAAAATGTGACTTTACCTAGCCAAGGGAGAGCCCTGGTGGACACTGGTCTCCAAGTGGAACTACCTATTGTATGCTATGGAGATATCCCCAAGGTTCCGATTAGCCCTTAAATCTTTCAATCGATGTGGGTGCGGGAGTAAATTGATCCGCGATTCCAGGGGCAATATTTTTAAAAAAAGGTTCTGTTGTTTAACATTTTGGACAGAATGAATTATCCACGTGAAGACAGGATGACAGAATTGCCCAATTGATGCTGTGAGAGGCTGGGTTTTTCCCCCTGTGGTAGGAGGTCACATCCCTGAGATATGTCTGAACGTGGAACCAAAGGCTTTGTTTCTACTGCTGTCAAAGGGGTTCAAAGCCTATCTGCCCCTTGTGCCCCGAGAGAGGGAGTTGAATGAATAGGAAGATGTTTGAACCCCAGGTATTCTGATTTGTAACGAAAAATCATAGCCCCAAATAGTGTGAAGACCTGACAGTGGGTACAACAGGCAAGAAAATTTGGAAATTGCTCAAAGAGTTTTCCACGATGTGTTTGACACCCATACCTTTGAGACATCATTTGTTTGCCCATTAAATCATAACTTCCACCTTGCCTAATTAGTTCGTCAAAGTTGCCATACCCCCGCTTGCCTGACGACAAAAGACAGGAATTAGTGGCACAATTCCCAGGAGATGTTGGACAATGGGAGTAATAGAGGAGTCCAAAGAGTCCCTGGAATAGCCCCATAGTCCTGGTGGCCGTAAGCCTGATGTAGTCTTTAAAGATTTTTTATTGACTTCCGGGCAGGTAAAACGCCATATCAGTTTTTGATGCATATCCAATGCCAAGAATTGAAGAGCTGTTGGACCAGCTTTGGGACAGGCTCAATACTTAACCAACCTTGATATGACAAAAGGATATTGGCAAATTCCCTCTCACCAGGGATCGAAGCCGGAAGACTGCGTTCAGCACCCCCGTTGTCCTTTTTCCAGTTACAAGAGGATGCCTTTCGGACTGGCATGGAGCAAGCGGCGACCTGCCAAAGGTTAGTTGATCAGGTACTTCGACCCCCACCAAAATTAATGCTTTTGCATATATGGAGGATGTCCAGAATCCATAGTAACCACCTGGGCGTAGCAATCTGAGGGAGGCTTGGTCAGTGCTTGTGCTCCATGAAGCAGCGTGAATTCCCTTTAAAACCTGAAGAGTGTGCTTTTTTGCAAATAGGGAGGTAAAATATACCTGGGCCCCCTAGTGGGAAGAGGCAAAATTAAACCTCAGGGGGTGGGTTCGTCAAATAACACTCTCAGTTTGATGTTAAATTTTAAAGTTTTTTTAAATACAGATTTGCTGGTGTTCTGAACAATGAAGATCACTCCTCTTTCTTTCCAAGACACCGTGCATCAAAGAAAGGCCTGGCAATCTACTCATCCAGTCACACTGGCCCCAGAAAAACCAGGAGCTGCTGGGTCACCAGGAGTCAGGTACTGACCCGAAGGCACACACATTGCTTTGCCATCACAAATAGGAAGTTTGCAATGTCAATAGTTTATGTGCTCTTCTCTGGATCGAGTATCACATACAACATTTCTCATACTACTTATCTTCAGTTAGAGCTCCCATGGGACATCTGAGGGAGTGGGGGAAGGGGGGATGCACTGCCCTGTAATTGAATTTTTCTCCAGGAACTTTAGCATGGTCCTATGGCCGTCCCCATTGTGTTGATTATCGTTTGATTTCAGATGCATTGATTTTTGAGTACATGTCTCATTGGTGTATGGTTTGGCTGTGGTATTGCGAGTTTCAGCAGTGCGAGGGACCATATGTGGATCATATTCTCATGCTCCCATAGGTAAAATTTGCAAAATGGCTCCCTCCTTGGCTTGAAGTATAATCCCTATTTCAACTCTAAGTTCTGAATTCTCCATGTACTAAGATGACTATCAGCGCTATAATATACAGTAGCAGGTAGTCAGCATAATTATACACATATCTCACACCACCCCTTATCCATACCGTGGCTCTAGATAAATGTATTTTTTTAAAATGTTGCAGCCAACCTTAAAAATATAAGTGACGTTATCAGATTTGAATATCGACTCAGTTAATATGAACTAGCTCTTTTCTTCGCTCAGGCCTTTGTGAAATGCCATATAGGTTTACTGTAACCTATAGAATGAAGATTTATTCATATTTAATTAATTCAGCTTTAAATAGCTTTTACCTTTTAAAAAGAAATTCAACCCAAGGAGGCAGTGTACAACATGCAATTGTTCCCTTCTAATTTCCTGTAGGCTGTGTGCGCATACAATATCAGCTGTGTGCAGCTTTTGAAGGAAGGTTTAAATTTTTGTGGCACCACACATAACGACACTCGGAGTTAGTATACCTTTCAAAATTTGACTACATGTCAGAATACAGTATGTACACCACATTGATTTTAATCAAATTAAATGAAAATAGACGAAGTACTAAATGAAGCGGGAAATTTTCTAGTAATTAGCAATTCATAAACTTTTACCATTTTAAGACGTCTGTGTTGTTTTCCTATCAGAATCAGAGGCCGTAATTTTTGTGCGCTCGTGTTGTAAAGTATGTTGCGCTCACTTCGGCGAGGTGTGTGTCGCGCGCAGCACACGCAACACAGCTTAGATGGAACAGTGACACAGTATAACTTTGACATAAGCCAACGTGAGATTGTAGAAACAGCCTATAAACAAGTAGTATTATAGCTTTTATGGGTTCCAGAGAACGGGGAACGCTGTACATGAATCTGCAAGGTGGTAAATTGAAAGGCAATGTCATGAAATACTTTTTACTGAAAGATTGGTGGATGCTTGGAATGCCTTTCCCGATGGAGGTGGTGGGGACAAACACAGTGACGGAATTCAAAGTGGCCTGGGACAGACACTGTGGATCACTTTTACAGCAACAAGATTTAAATCAAATAAAACCTGAATTCATCTTAATTTCTCAAGAAATAGGGGTGTCCCCTACATGGAGCGATGGGGGGGAGGAGTGGTGTGTTCACCCCTACAACAAACAAGAAACAAAGACATGGGGAGGGGTTGCACCTACTCCTAGAAGACATGGGAAGGGGTGCACCTACTCCTGTCATATTTCTGGGCAGACTAGATTGGACCATACTGGTCTCCATCTGCCGTCATTTACTATGTTACTATGTAAGTTATGATGATTTTATGTTGGATATGGTCATATACTGTACATTTTATGTTGCATTTTTAGTTTTTGTTTGTTGTTTCTCATGTATCATTATTCATAAGGCATTTTACTATATTCTTAAAATTTATTGTTAATTTTTGTTTCTTAATTGGCGCCAATTTAGTACTGCATTTGTTTTAAGTGGGTTTTTATTTTTAAACCGATGAGACAGGCTATTCACTTTGGATCTATACTGTACTATTATGTTACTCCATGCCTTGAGCAGCTGATGTCAAAGCAGGTAATAATAAATGTCATTTGACCCCTTTCCTGAGCCTGTTACTCTGTCCCGTTGTTTGCTCCAATTCTTCCAGTCTTTGCTCTCTCCCTGCTATTTGCCCTCCCCTTCCCCAGTATCCACTCTGCCCTGCCCCATCCATCGTTCCCCTGCCGTCCACAGAATCCACTTCCCTACAGCAGCTGACTGGTGGTGGGAGCCCATCCCACCACAATCCACTTTTGGGTGCTGGCAGCACAAGGCACTTCAAAGCTCGCGGGCTGATTACCCCTGCCGAAGAAGAAAGTTTGCACACATGGTTGAAAAAGCCTTTTCGCCCATCTCAGGAATCGCTGTATCCAATTTGTGAATGTTTACAGTTCAGAAATGAAAGGAGCGTCTCCAGTATGGAGAAAGCATCAGTGAGGTCATGTTTTCTTGCAGACAGCTTGGCACCCCTAGATTGGTAACGGCAATCTTAGATGACATGCAGAGCAGAATATGGTGTGCAGAGGATCCAGGGATGGGGGGTTGTGGGTCCAGGGGGAGGGGGGTTTAAAGGAAGTGTTTGTGACTTGCCCTCGGCATTGAGCATGTTAAGTTCATGTGAGAGGCCCTCCTCTTTATGCTAAAAGTCATCTCCAGCTTTAGAAAACATGTCCTGCACACCTGAAAATCCCAGCTATGGAAAACACGACTGCTTCTGCGACATCTGGTGACAGAAGAGCGTGTTGGGCTGGAAGAACAGGAAAGCTGACATAGCAGGTGAGGCTGACAGTGCTTCCCTGTCAGAGTGTTTGGGAGCTGGGCTTCGATACACACATGTGCCTGTCTGTTCCTAGCCCCAATTTCATGCTGCCAAACATAGTTGACATGGAGCGCAGCCGCGAGGAAGTCTCAGGTGATGGCATCACGTGTACAAAGATAAGCGACACAGCACTTTATAATATAAACTGGCCCAGAGCTGTGAAATTCCAGGCACTGCCTGTTGAGGGAAAGGCTTGCATGCTGCAGCTACTGGAATGGGCACTAGAGAGCGCTGTTGCCTGTAAATGGTGAAAACCCTTATAAGGAAGCTGTTTGGTCATGTATTTATTTTTGCTTGCTTTGCAGTACTTTTGCCTGGCATGTGAAAGCCATGGCTGGGGTAGGGGCCCTCTAGGTGCAGCGGATATGGTCTCTCTGAATGGGCATCCTGGTTTAAAATCCCACGATGCTCCTTCTGATCTTGGGCAGGTCACTTAAACCTTCATTGCCTCAGGTACAAACTTAAGGACCATTTTACTAAAGTGTGCTAAGCAGTTAATATCAGGTTAGTGCACTCTCAGGCCCAAGATAACTGTTTAGCAGGGAGTACTATGCACCAAATCCCATGATAACTGCTAGAGCAGGGAGCACTGCACCAAAACCCAGAATAACTGCTGGAGCAGGGAGCACTATGCACCAAATCCCAGAATAACTGTAAGAGCAGGGAGCACTATGCACCAAATCCCATGGTAACTGTTAGAGCAAGGAGCACTATGCACCAAATCCCACAATAACTGTTAGAGCAAGGAGCACTATGCACCAAATCCCATGGTAACTGTTAGAGCAGGGAGCACTATGCACCAAATCCCACAGTAACTGTTAGAGCAAGGAGCACTATGCACCAAATCCCACGATAACTGCTAGAGCAGGGAGCACTGCACCAAAACCCAGAATAACTGCTGTAGCAGGGAGCACTATGCACCACATCCCACGATAACTGCTAGAGCAGGGAGCACTATGCACCAAATCCCATGGTAACTGTTAGAGAAAGGAGCACTATGCATCAGTTCCCACAGTAATTGTTAGAGCAAGGAGCACTATGCACCAAATCCCACGGTAACTGTTAGAGCAAGAAGCACTATGCATGAAATCCCACGGTAACTGTTAGAACAGGGAGCACTATGCACCAAATCCCATGGTAACTATTATGGCAGGGGTCACTATGCACCATATCCCACGGTAACTGCTAGGGCAGAGAGCACTATGCACCAAATCCCACGATAACTGTTAGAGCAGGGAGCACTATGCACCAAATCCCATGGTAACTGTTAGGGCAGGGGTCACTATGCACCATATCCCACGGTAGCTGCTAGGGCAGAGAGCACTATGCACCAAATCACACGGTAACCTTTAGAACATGGAGCACTATGCACCAAATCTCATGGTAACTGTTACAGCAGCGAGCAGTATGCACCAATTCCCATGATAACTGTTAAGGAAGGAGCACTATGTACCAAATCCCATGGTTACTGTTAGAGCAGGGAGCACTATGCACCAAATCCCATGGTAACTGCTAGGGCAGGGAGCACTATGCACCAAATCCCATGATAACTGCTAGGGCAGGGAGCACTATACACCAAATCTCACGGTAACTGTTAGGGCAGGGAGCAGTATGCACCAATTCCCATGATAACTGTTAAGGAAGGAGCACTATGTACCAAATACCATGGTTACTGTTAGAGCAGGGAGCACTATGCACCAAATCCCATGGTAACTGCTAGAGCAGGGAGCACTATACACCAAATCTCACGGTAACTGCTAGAACAGGAGCACTATGCACCAAATCCCAGAATAACTGTTAGAGCAGGGAGCACTATGCACCAAATCCCACAGTAACTGCTAGGGCAGAGAGCACTATGCACCAAATCCCATGATAACTGCTAGGGCAGGGAGCACTATACACCAAATCTCACGGTAACTGCTAGAACAGGAGCACTATGCACCAAATCCCAGAATAACTGTTAGAGCAGGGAGCACTATGCACCAAATCCCACAGTAACTGCTAGGGCAGAGAGCACTATGCACCAAATCCCACGGTATCTGTTAGAGTAGGGAGCACTATGCACCAAATCCCATGGTAACTGTTAGGGCAGGGGTCACTATGCACCATATTCCCACGGTAACTGCTAGGGCAGTAGGCACTATGCACCATATTCCCACGGTAACTGCTAGGGCAGGAGGCACTATGCACCAATTCCTATAGTAACTGTTAGAACAGGGGGCACTATGCACCAAATCTCATGGTAACTGTTACAGCAGTGAGCACTATGCACTAATTCCCATGATAACTGTTAAAGAAGGAGCACTATGTACCAAATGCCATGGGTACTGTTAGAGAAGGGAGCACTATGTACCAAATCCTATGGTAACTGCTAGAGCAGGGAACACTCTGAACCAAATCCCAGAATAACTGTTAGAGCAGGTAGCACTATGCACCAAATCCCACGGTAACTGTTAGAGCAAGGAGCACTATGCACGAATTCCCACGGTAACTGTTAGAACAGGGAGCACTATGCACCAAATCCCAAGGTAACTATTATGGCAGGGGTCACTATGCACCATATCCCACGGTAACTCCTAAGGCAGAGAGCACTATGCACCAAATCCCATGGTAACTGTTAGGGCAGGGAGCAACATGCACCAAATCCCATGGTAACTGTTAGAGCAGTGGGCACTATGCACCAAATAACATGGTAACGTTTAGAACATGGAGCACTATGCACCAAATCTCATGGTAACTGTTACAGCAGCGAGCAGTATGCACCAATTCCCATGATAACTGTTAAGGAAGGAGCACTATGTACCAAATACCATGGTTACTGTTAGAGCAGGTAGCACTATGCATCAAATCCCATGGTAAGTGCTAGTGCAGGGAGCACTATACACTAAATCTCACGGTAACTGCTAGAACAGGGAGCACTATGCACCAAATCCCAGAATAACTGTTAGAGCAGGAAGCACTATGCACCAAATCCCACAGTAACTGCTAGGGCAGAGAGCACTATTCACCAAATCCCATGGTATCTGTTAGAGCAGGGAGCACTATGCACCATATTCCCACAGTAACTGCTAGGGCAGTAGGCACTATGTTTATGCACCATATTCCCACGGTAACTGCTAGGGCAGGAGGCACTATGCACCAATTGCTAATAGTAACTGTTAGAGCATGGGGCACTATGCACCAAATCACACGGTAAGTTTTAGAACATGGAGCACTATGCACCAAATCTCATGGTAACTGTTTACAGCAGTGAGCACTATGCACTAATTCCCATGATAACTGTTAAAGAAGGAGCACTATGGACCAAATACCATGGTTACTGTTAGAGCAGGGAGCACTATGCACCAGTTCCCATGATAACTGTTAAAGAAGGAGCACTATGCACCAAATCCCATGGTAACAGCTAGGGCAGAGAGCACTATGCACCAAATCCAATGGTTACTGTTAGAGCAGGGAGCACTATGCACCAAATCCCACGGTAACTGTTAGAGCAGGGAGCACTATGCACCAAATCCCATGGCAACTGTTAGGGCAGGGGTCACTATGCACTAATTCTATTGGTAAATGTTAGAGCAGGGAGCACTATGCACCAATTCCTATAGTAACTGTTAGAGCAGGGGGCACTATGCACCAAATCACACGGTAACTTTTAGAACATGGAGCACTATGCACCAAATCTCATGGTAACTGTTACAGCAGCGAGCACTATGCATCAATTCCCATGATAACTGTTAAAGAAAGAGCACTATGTACCAAATACCATGGATACTGTTACAGCAAGGAGCACTATGCACCAATTCCTATAGTAACTGTTAGAGCAGGGAGCACTATGCACCAAATCCCACGGTAACCGCTAGGGCAGAGAGCTCTATGCACCAAATCCCACGGTAAATGCTAGAGCAGGGAGCACTATGCACCAATTTCCATGGTAAATGTTATAGCAGCGAGCACTATGCACCAGTTCTCATAACAACTGTTAAAGAAGGAGCACTATGTACCAAATACCATTGTTACTGTTACAGCAAGGAGCACTATGCACCAATTCCCTTGGTAACTGTTAGAGCAAGGTTCACTATACACCAAATTACACGGTAACTGTTAGGCAGGGGGCCCTATGCACCAAATATCATGGTTACTGTTAGAGCAGTCAGTACTATGCACCAATTCCTATAGTAAATGTTAGAGCAGAGAGCACTATGCACCAAATCCCACCGTTAACTGTTAGAGCAAGGAGCACTATGCACCAAATCCCACAGTAACTGTTAGAGCAGAGAGCACTATGCACCAAATCCCACCGTTAACTGTTAGAGCAAGGGGCACTATGCACCAAATCCCACCGTTAACTGTTAGAGCAAGGAGTACTATTCACCAAATCCCACTGTAACTGTTAAAGCAGAGAGCACTATGCACCAAATCCCACCGTTAACTGTTAGAGCAAGGAGCACCATGCACCAATTCCCACAGTAACTGCAAATTGCATGTTGACATGGGGAAGGTGTGGGTTAGGAAAGGAGAGTGGGTGTAGAGAGCACATTGCCGATAGTGAAGGGGAACATATTGTGCACTGTCAATGTTGAAATCTGTACAGGTGCATCTGTGATAATTGCACCACGTATTAGGATATGCATCCCCCTATTAACTGCTGGTACATGTTGGCCACACCCCTGACTACAGAAACTTTTTCACTTAATGCACTTTCATAAATGGGCCCCTTGGTTTGTAAGCCTACGAAGGGATTTTATACTTTCATTATGTCAAAGTGAGCTTCCTTCTGGAGATCATAGACTACAATAGGCACAGGAAACATAACAAGGTAACCAGAAGATACACTCCTTTCTCTTCTCTTCTTATCTAGATTGTTGTTGGCCAACAATGTAATTTTTGGTGTTTCTCCAAGTTAGAATGTCTTGATCTTCAGTTGAATTTCCCATTAACCCACTTTGATGTGTGTGCTTTTTTGATAATCCCTTTCTTGCTAGTGGCAAAACAAGTGCTAAACTAGCCGTGATAGGAGTCAGCTGGAGACTCTTCAGGTGCACATCTGTCTCATACATATACAAAACTCCCTCAGTCATTGCAGATATTTCAGTGTGTCATAACTGTGGCCCCTGCCTTAGATCCTTCCTATCATTGTGTTGCCATTTTAATTCAGAGCCTCTTATTTGTTTTTGTAATGTGTCTTGTCTGTTTGTCTGTCTTGGCTAGACTTTAAGCTCCAAAGAACAGGACTCTCTATTATATGTATATGAAAAGCGCTGAATACACTTTGTAAGCATTATACAAGTGATGACGATGACAATATTATTATTATTCCCTATGAACGTCTGAAGGAAGCTCTCTTTGGTACCGTGCAATTAGTAACACGAGCATTAACAATAAACTTGCGAGATTGAAATCAGAGCCAACATACCCAGGCTTAGGAATGAGGTTCATTCCTGTCATAGTATGTGCAAAACTAACCCATTGAAGATAAGTAGCCCTGAGAACTCTCTTCGAGCTCTTTCACGCGTATGTGATTATGTGTAGCAGGAATTGTCCCTCTATAATTAAAATGAAGAACGTTCTGGAATCCCTGCTGCTTACATTCTGTTTGTGTGTGAAGGGCTAAACCTCGGTGCCTCCCTACATGCAAAGCCTAAGTGTCTGAGAAGTGTTCTAAAAGATTTCTAAGGATTTTTGTCATTTCTCCTTATTCTGCATCTCCCAAAGGAGGTCATCTTGAAGAGTGCTTTGTTATTTTTCTTACTAAAGGTACAGAATGAACTTGGTCTACTGGGTGATTTTTTTCTGAGTGCAGAGAAGCCGAGGGTACTGAGTTCAGAACCCTGGATGGAAAAATCCAGGGCCCCAGGAGACTATTAACATGGAGAAGGGCCACTCGGGACCTAATCATGAGAGAATTGAGAACTGGGACTTAAGTTTATCTTTATTTTTTTTTGCCTTTTTCATTTTTCTACATTGCACTTATTTAATATAGGTGATTTCACCTAATAAAGGTGTTTCTAGTAAAAGAATTCTCTCCTGGGGACTAAAATTTCTTCTGCAGTTTTTTCAAGTATGTTAAAATTTTCTTGAAGTCCGCCAGTGAAGACCTAGGGGCACCTGCCTCCCCCCATTCACCAGAACCCATTACATTAAGTTTTTTCTACTATTTTTTGGTACCCTCTGGAGCAAGTCCTCAACCAACCATGACAGGAGCTACATACATATTTCTCTATTTCAACATTGCACATTACATGTTAGCATAAAAGCCAATTAACAGAGAGAAATCGGTTTTGAGTAATAGTGATATGACAAGGACATATCTTATCTTTAGGGCTCATGATATTCCATAATGATTTTTTGTCAAGCCTGACATGAACACACGCAAACTTTCCCATGCATACTGATACCTTCGTGCAGACACACCCTGACATACACACACAGGGGTTGTATTAGAAGCCCTATTTGTGCTTTGGACATCCGAAAACAGGCATAGAGACATTCAAGGCACAGAGACGTCTCCAGAAGCGTTTTAGAAGCTGGGCCTGTGGACATCCAAGTCTGAACAGCAACAAGGTCTTTACAGCAACAAGATTAAATCAAAATAAACTGAACCATCTAATTTCTCAACAAACAGGGGCGTCCTACATGAAGCAATTGGGGGAGGAGCGGTGTGTTCACCCCTAAACAAACAAAGAAACAAAGATATGGGGAGGGGTGAAGACATGGGGAGGGGTGCACCTACTCCCTAAAAGACATGGGAAGGGGTGCACCTACTCCTGTCATATTGCTGTGCAGACTAGATTGACCATACTGGTCTTTATCTGCCGTCATTTACTATGTTACTATGAACTGGGGTATGGTGGAGGCGTGGCCAAGGTTTTCGCAAGAACCTGGACGTCACTGCCTGATCTCAGACACATCTTGGACATCCAGGGTCTTGTGTAAGTTATACCTGCTCCAGGCATCAGAAAAGTGCTCACTGTCACCATAAAACATCCAGAGGGTGTAAAGACGACGACACGTCACCATCCCCCGCACTCTGCACAATCACAGTGATAGCAGCAGCGAGATCTGAACCCTGGCTTCTCTGGTCCTACCCCACTACTCTAAGCATTAGGCTATTCCTAGATGTCCATAGTCTGGAATACTCTTCTGGGGATTTATTTGTAGACGCCCCCCCCCCCCCCCATAGACGTCCATATCGGGCACATCCATGTTTGTGAAATCACGTTTGAACATGTGCATGCCCTGCTTTTTCTCAGATGTTCTGGCTTGGACATCATTTGTAAAATAGAGTGATTTCTGCGCAGTGCGCCACACTAAACGTCACTTTCCATTACAGTTAGTGCAGTGCAGTGTACAGTGTCAGTCCCCTGAACCTCCCTCTTCATGAGATACATGTGATTGCAGGGGATCTTGTGTGTGCACACAGTGAGCCCCTCCTCTCATGCTTTGGTACCTTGGGAGCAGAACAATATGAGCAATGTGGCTGGTGGGGCATCCCAGGCCCCGCTGGCTCAGGAAGTGTGGCGGACCTTGGATGGAACAATCGAGCAGCAGGACTGGCGGGGCTCCCCTGCTACTAGTGCTGCTATCTTTTATCATTTCTATAGCACTGCTAAATATGACTTGCTGGGTTAGAGGTAGGGGATACTGATGCTGCGGGAGTGTTGCTGGGGTTTGGGGGAGATTGATGTCAAGGAATGGGGGTTGCTGGAATGGACACTGAGGGGTATAATAGAGGCTCGGGGGAGAGAGCAGGGAAGGGAAAGGGGGACGGGGAGGAAGAAATGGGTATTAAATCATTTTCACACACCGGCTGTGAAGAACAGCTTTAGAAAGGTCTAAGCCAAGGTTCTTGGAGAGCATCTGCCCGATACTGTATGCGATGAAAGCAATGGAATTAAAATGAAACCAAAGAAAGTTATTTATCATTTTGTATTGCTCCTCTGATTTGCAAGTAATAAAATCTTCATATTTCTCCAGAAAAATCTCACTCTTTGGCCTTCGATGTCACTGAGTGAGGCAGTAACTCTCGGTTTGGGACAGGCCCCCCTGGTGTCTATGCTAGAGTTTAGCTTTCATTTGTACCATGGCCTTATCAGTCTCTAACAATCACAGATAACTGGCTGTTCCCTCATGGGCTGATCTGATGGCTGTACCAATAGAGTTATTTTGAACAGTTGTGCATGAGTTCATCCCTTGGAAAGGCTCCTTCCAGCTGTTACTCTTCCACTTCTTTCATTAATCAGAAAATGAAGATTTACAGAGCTGTTAACCTTCCATATGTACAGATCATCTGGCAACCAAGCTAAAGAGCATGCTAGCCAACAGGGGGTCTGCTCTGCCTCAAGCAGAGGGGGGCTTGGCTGAACCAGATAGCTGTGAGTTTGTGAACTACAGAGGGCCTATCTGGATCCCAGCAGCCACAGACTGGTCTAGATGGGGTAGAAAAGTAAAGGAAAGACTTGACTGCACCGAAACACGGGGTCCCAGCTGGGCCAGTTATGGAGGGGCCTAGGTGGGACACAACAAAAATGTTGTCAGGCAATAGGGTCTCTTTCTAAATCTAAAGGTAGGCAAACTGTGGACTGCAAATTGGGGATGAGAGACGGGGAACAAGTTTCAGTTTGTTTGCATTGAGACAGTAGTTGTGGGTGCTTTTTACCTGCAAATATTTCTGCTTTGAAGGTACTACATACATTTGTGCCTGCCTTTTGTGCAGGCTACTTGCTCCATGGAAAACAGCAAGCACAGAGTTGAAAACATATCCCACATGTGTTATTTTCCTCTCCTGACTTTCACATTGCGCTGGGACTACCTCCTCGCAGTGTGGATAGAAGTCTGCACCTTGTGGAACAATGCATTTACTTGTAGCGATATCAGAGTGCTATTTGCAGATACCGAGTTATCTGGATAAAGTGCTGTTTCCCCATGTGAATAGTTTTGAAAATTGTGCTCTCATTTAAGCTGAAAAGAGAGTTACGTTTTCAGTGATGCATAAAGTGTACACGTAGCTCTGTAGGTAAGCTTGATAGACTGTGAGTGGGTACATGATGTAACAGATCTTATGTGGTGCTATCAGTGCACAAAGCCGTCCAGAAGGTAAGTCAGTTTGCTATCTAAGTGTGAGCATAGGGTGGGTTAAGTGGTTTGATGAAAGTTAACGATCTCAGGCTCCACGCTCTGCTCTCACCCCTGCCTAAGGTTCTGTGTTGAAGCATACTAAATCAAAGTGAATGCAGCATCTTTGTGAGACAGAAGAAGAAGGAGGTCTATGCGTCAGAGATGTCAAAGGTGAACCAAGATTTAGCAGATGATGTGTCCCGTGTATAGTCTAGAAAGATTGAGGTGTAGTATCGTTTGCAAATAGAAAAAAAAAAGCATTATGAAATGGTATTTGCTTTTATTTATTATTTATTTATTTGGCATTTTTTTAATATACCGCTTTTCAATTTTCTCAAGGCGGTTTACAATGAACAAAAACAGCTTTACAAGGAACAGGTGCAACAGAACTATTTTACAAGAATCAATTAACAATTCACTAGAACATATATCCAATTATCTGTGCAACATTTCTGTAACTATTTACAGCGTAGCTTTAGGGCTCTGGTGTTGTGTATCAGGTGGGAGGAGTGATTGGCGGGGATCTGTGGTATTTACTGCTGTGGGTTTTCTATGGTGTTGAGGTATTCCATGAAGAGAGGAGTCTTTAGCTGTTTTCGGAAGTCAGTGGTATCAGTGGTTGCTCTTAGTAGATGTGGGAGTGAGTTCCATAGACGAACACTCTATGAAGTGCTGTTTGAGAAATGCTGGTGATGAAAGGTGCAGTTGAGAGGGTGTTTTGGTGGTGTTTCCTCCTTGATCTAGTATCTGGCACCCTCTGGATCAGCTCCTTTAGACATTCGGCAGACTGGTTGAAGATCATCATTATGGCTTTGTAGCTTATTCATGATCAAATAGGGAGCCAGTGAAGAGATTTCAAAATTGGGGTGATGTGGTCATGCTTTTTTGTTTCTTTGGAGGCTTTGAAAGGATACAGGAAGCGTGGAGGCAGTATGGATAAATTTCTGTAGAATGAAATTTGGTCTCCACTCAGTGCCTAAAAGTATCCCCCTGGCACATGTACTTCTGGGTATGGGGAAAAGGGATGGAGGCAGAACACAGGAAGATGTGTGCGTTTTTCTTCCCACTGACTGGGCCATTTGGCTTTTTCTCCTCTTAGGCTTGCGTCTCAGGGTCAGCGCATTGGTACTGAGGCTGCACTGAGTGGGAAAAGGGGCTCAGACAGCGTAAGAGCCTTCAGATGAGTGTGACACACTCCTGATGAGTGAGACTTTGCAGCTCTGATGAGTGTGACACACTCCTGATGAGTGAGACTTTGCAGCTCTGGTGAGTGTGACACACTCCTGATGAGACTTGGCAGCTCTGATGAGTGTGACACACTCCTGATGAGTGAGACTTGGCAGCTCTGATGAGTGTGACACACTCCTGATGAGTGAGACTTGGCAGCTCTGATGAGTGTGACACACTCCTGATGAGTGCAGCTCTGATGAGTGTGCACACTCCTGATGAGTGAGACTTGGCAGCTCTGATGAGTGTGACACACTCCTGATGAGTGAGACTTTGCAGCTCTGATGAGTGTGACACACTCCTGATGAGTGAGACTTGGCAGCTCTGGTGAGTGTGACACACTCCTGATGAGTGAGACTTTGCAGCTCTGATGAGTGTGACACACTCCTGATGAGTGAGACTTTGCAGCTCTGGTGAGTGTGACACACTCCTGATGAGTGAGACTTGGCAGCTCTGATGAGTGTGACACACTCCTGATGAGTGAGACTTTGCAGCTCTGGTGAGTGTGACACACTCCTGATGAGTGAGACTTGGCAGCTCTGATGAGTGTGACACACTCCTGATGAGAGAGACTTTGCAGCTCTGGTGAGTGTGACACACTCCTGATGAGTGAGACTTGGCAGCTCTGATGAGTGTGACACACTCCTGATGAGTGAGACTTTGCAGCTCTGGTGAGTGTGACACACTCCTGATGAGACTTGGCAGCTCTGATGAGTGTGACACACTCCTGATGAGTGAGACTTGGCAGCTCTGATGAGTGTGACACACTCCTGATGAGTGAGACTTTGCAGCTCTGGTGAGTGTGACACACTCCTGATGAGTGAGACTTTGCAGCTCTGGTAAGTGTGACACACTCCTGATGAGACTTGGCAGCTCTGATGAGTGTGACACACTCCTGATGAGTGAGACTTTGCAGCTCTGGTGAGTGTGACACACTCCTGATGAGACTTGGCAGCTCTGATGAGTGTGACACACTCCTGATGAGTGAGACTTGGCAGCTCTGATGAGTGTGACACACTCCTGATGAGTGAGACTTGGCAGCTCTGATGAGTGTGACACACTCCTGATGAGTGAGACTTGGCAGCTCTGATGAGTGTGACACACTCCTGATGAGTGAGACTTTGCAGCTCTGGTGAGTGTGACACACTCCTGATGAGACTTGGCAGCTCTGATGAGTGTGACACACTCCTGATGAGTGAGACTTGGCAGCTCTGATGAGTGTGACACACTCCTGATGAGTGAGACTTGGCAGCTCTGATGAGTGTGACACACTCCTGATGAGTGAGATTTTGCAGCTCTGATGAGTGTGACACACTCCTGATGAGTGAGACTTTGCAGCTCTGATGAGTGTGACGCACTCCTGATGAGTGAGACTTGGCAGCTCTAATGAGTGTGATACACTCCTGATGCGTGAGACTTTGCAGCTCTGATGAGTGTGACACACTCCTGATGAGTGAGACTTGGCAGCTCTGATGAGTGTGACACACTCCTGATGAGTGAGACTTTGCAGCTCTGATGAGTGTGACACACTCCTGGTGAGTGTGACACACTCCTGATGAGTGAGACTTTGCAGCTCTGATGAGTGTGACACACTCCTGATGAGTGAGACTTTGCAGCTCTGATGAGTGTGCATTTGTGAGTGTATCTTTCTATATCTTCACTCCCTCCCCCTCAGTGTCCCACTAGCATTTCCACCTCCATTAATATCAGCTAAACAAGCTCATCCAGGCTCAGATTTACACCCCCTCCCCTTTGCATATCTGACTTGATAGTTCTGTGGCAGAACGTGCATATGTGTGTGTGGGGGGGGGGGGGGGGGTGGGGAGGAGGTTATTGAAGGAATATAAAATTATAAATAAAGGATTTTAATGTTAATGGAGCATAGAAAGGGGAAAGAGACGAGCTACAGGAAAGACTGAGGATGCTCTGAGATAAATTAGAGCGGGGATGATGCAGTAGTAACAGGAGACTACAGCCAAATACTTCAGGATATCAGCTCATGTCTACTGCCTCTACTGTTTCCTTCTATACTCTTAGTCCTAGGCCAGCTTAGAGGGATTTTAGCCTTAATACTGCTTGTCTTAGGTATTTGCCCTCATTTGGCAGAATGAAAGAAAGTCGGCTGTTTCAAACTCTCTTGGCATACCGCTATCGTTTTCAGATTTAGCTAGCTGTACTTCAGACGCACTCCGTCTTTCTATACATTTTCCAGAAGCAGCGTTAACATTTGCTTTAGGTAAAATTCACCCCAATAGAAACAAAACTTTGAGTAAATTTTGACATCTTGGGCCATTAACGTTACTGTAATCAAGACCTACAACCTGCAACACTGCAGAAACGTTGGTCCAAGGTGTCACTGTTTGGATCAAGCAGAACTTCAAGGCTCACCTTTGATGAGCTGCTGGCTACACCTAAGAAGTACGCCTCTTCTGGCACAATCCAAGGATTGGGGAAGGGGATATATCTGCAGAGTTTGACATGACATTTTGCTTGACACTGTGTGGCGCATGGGAATTGGTGGACAGTCTCTTGCATGGTTTCAACATATCATACAAGGCGTGAACAGATTGCAAGAGCCTTGGACCTCAGAGCAGGGAGTTCCCCAACGGGTGGGGTTTTAGCTCCTTACTTATTCTGTCTGTTATCTGGTCCCTCTTTGTTTGGTAATGAGAGCTGCTGGCCTCAGCTTTTATATTTCTGTGGACAATATCCACATCCTGCTCAATCTCCTTAGGAGGACGCAGAGGGTAGGAGAAGCGATTCAAGAGAAGTGATGCAATGAAGACTTAATGTTACCAAGACAGAGTGCATTTGGCTAACTGACGTCGATCTCAAGAATTACCAAATTCTGGATGTAGTTAGTCCATTTAAATGTCTTTCCTGGGGTCGCAACGTGTGGATTGATTCACAGCTTTCTATGTGAGATCAGGTTGCACACTGGTGTGTACTTCCTTCTCCATTCCTTAGGCAAATCTTTCAGCTGCAGCTGTATCTTTTAAGAATTAACTTAATTTTGGCGACTCGTGCTTTGATTTCTCCCTGTTCTTTATTTGTTGGTCTTCCACAATGGAAGGTATACAGGTATAGACTGATTAATGGCCTCCGACGCACCGACCATGTGACTCCAGGTTTGAAGGAGCTGCGTTGGCTTCCCCATACCACACAGATCAGATCCTGGGTGTGTGGTACATAAGCGGAAATAAACAAATAAATACATAAGTCTCTCACTACATTTCAGAGATAGATGTTGCGCTCAGAATATCTCACTCCTGCCAGGCTTTATGCAAAAACAAATCCATTTAGAGACTAGGAAGTGTGAAGAAGAAATGATGTTACTGAAAACATATCTGGAGAGAGAAAAACCACCCTGACTCTCAGGCTGCATCCTTTCAACTAGGCCACAAAACTTAACCAGACACCTGTGAGACATGTTCATCCACTCGTTCTGAAATTCATGTCCTTGTGTTAAGGCTCTTGCTAGCACACACATTTCTAGTTTAGAAAAATTACTGCAAAGGCCTTGGGCATATGCAAGTGTGTGTTTTAAAAGACTCAGACAGGATGAGTGAAGGAAAGACAGCTTCTCCAAAATAATTTGATTTCTTGTATTCTGTGTCTCTAATCATATTTGTTATGTTTGTTCATTTTGTAGAAAAGTTCCAGGTGAAACCCACAGGCAATGGTATCTGCTGACTGAATTAGGAGGCTCGCCCATGTTAATGTTTTCTGGAAGCGCCAATAATTAGTGCTTTCGGAGGCCAGTGTGTTGGAATTCTAAGCACAAGTGTGTGACTTTTGTTTTTTAATCCTGGAAGGTTCAAGGTTGCGGGGTTTTGTGTGGGGGCCGGGGTGCAGCTGCGGCTGTATGAACACCAACAGCTGACGGGTGCAGCTGTTGTTTCTGTGTAACCCTTCCAGGGAAGGAGGAAGATAGAGCAGAGACGCTCTCTTTCTGCTGATCTGTAAGGAAAAAGAGCTCACTGCCTCCTCGTTTAGGCTCCTCCTAGCAGCAGCTCCCTGCTTTTCCACAGCAACAGACGGCTTCATGTACTTGTTTTTATCTGTGCGTAGTTGTGAGGAAAATTCAGGAGCTGTGGGTAATGTGTTAACAAGAGCTGTGTATGGTAAAAGTGAGAAGAATTAAAGTTTGTAACAAGAGCCGATGCAAAGGGTATTAGAAGTCCTATGCGAACCTTCAGATTTATGCCTCCTCACAATTAGATTTAGACCCCGAGCATCTCTCCTCCATCCCCCCCCCCCCTAGAATTCTGATAATTAAACTCAGTCATAATTATATTCATAATGTTTCCCAGAAAATCCTACAAAAGTGCATATTTGGATGTCGTATTTTTAAATATTACATTTTGTTTTTTAAACACACACATAATGAGGGTAATTTTCAAAAGCCACTTAGAAGGATAAATGGTAAGAGTAGGCCGTGATGAGTCGGAGTTATGTGGCTCTTTGTTTTGATTGGAGCTGCTCTTTGCTGTCCCACAGAAGCTGCTGCCCTAGGTGGCTGCCTAGTTTGCCTCGTGGTTGGGCTGACCCTGGTTGTGACTCCTGGAATACTTATCATGAAGTGAGAGCAGCAGCTGTTACGACACATGCTAATAACAGATCAGAAAGTGAAAAATGTGTGTCTAAGTTATCACTCTTCCCCTTCTTTACACACATACCTAGAGGCAGCGTGCAACGTTTCCCGCCACGCTGCTGGCACTAGAGAGAGGTGCTTTTAGTCACAATTGCAGCTAGAAATGCGACATCGCAGCACTTCTCCTAGTGACAGCCGTGCAGCCTGAGCAGCTTGGCAGGAACTTTAGTGGTGGGTGGGAGCAGGTTTCTTCCAGGGTGACCAGAGGACTCCTAAGCATTTTTTACCTTTCATCTTACGTGCATTATTCAGTCCTGAGCCAATGTGCAAGAGGGCGTAGATAACATAGCTGAATCCCGCCCCCTGGTTTGTGTCACGTGATTCTAGGTCAAGGGGAAGGATCTGGGGTGGATGATATAAGGAGCATGGCCAGCTGCTCAAGCCTTTACCTTCCTTACTTGCATTTTCTGTTCACCCACCCAATACAGTAAGGGAAGGACATGTAGTTAGCAGTAATGTTAATTAGCAGTTGGGAGATGTGCAGTTATTATGATTTACGTTATTAAGTAGTGGGTATTGTTAGAACTTCCAGGTTAGCACTGTTAATGTTATGATATCCAGTAATATTGCTCTGTGATGATCGTATGTCGCAGGTTCCCGAGCCAAAGTGCAAAGCAGGGCTCTGAAGGAAGCAAGAGATTGGGCAACAATGGCAGAGTGCTCCAGCGGGCTCTCTCCATGGCAACAGTCAACCTGGCTACTTCCAAGCAGAGTCCAGGCAGTGGGGCACCGCATGGCATATCGTACCAAGATGGCAGCTAAATTGGCTATAGTGCCACTAGTTTGCAATATTGGCTTTGGTGGCCAGGGTGCCTCTCGCCCTCCTTCTTGGCCTTCCTTTAGAACACTTTGACGCTATTACGCCTGGTTATTGTAATGTGTTTCACACTGCAGTGCTCAATGATCGGGATACCTGACGTGAGCGAGGCCAATGAACTCCTGTCTGCCTAGGTAAAGTGTCTGCAGTAACATGTAGCACTATGAATCCCAGAAGGCTGTAGTGCAAAGCTAGCAAAACCTAAAGGCAATTTATAACCCTACCATCTGCTAACAGACACGCAACAGCTCAAAATATGCTTCCATTCTTCTGCTAGAAGGAACTTGAGACTGTCCCTGTAAGGAGCACTAGACCTGCACAGGTCTCTGGCGCAGTGGAAATCTGATGCAAATTTCAACACCAAAACATGCTTTCAGCTGCAGTTATCTAGTTCCCGTAGATAGAGGGGGAGGCAAACTTGGTAATAGGCAGAGTAGACAACTGGTTAGGGGCTGCCACCTTTCTGAAGAGGACACCCTGGCCGGGGGGGGGGGGGGGGGGGGGGCGGGGGGGGGGGGGGGGGGGGGGAGGCAGAAACAAAGCAATATGTGCCGTTGAGTCAATGCTGACTCCTGGTGACAGAGCAGCCCCTGGGTTTTCTTAGCAATGTGTGATCAGAAAGAGATTGCCAGGCCTTTCTTATGAGGCAGTGGAGGGTAAAGCAACTTGCCCAAGGCCACAAGAAGTTCTAGTGGGCATCAAACCTTAGTCTCCTGGTCACCAGGCCGCTGCTGTAACCATGAGGCTCCTCCTCCACTTGCAGATGGAAGGTTAAATGGGCCACTGTATGCAGAAACTATGTAAGACTTAATGAGAAGAGTTGATAAATAAGCTAGTTAACAGACTCTGTGTTGCTATTTCTCACAGTGAGGTGGTCCAAAAAAGATTTTGTTGAAGATTTCCCTTTGACCTTTGAAACCTGGGATCATGTGGCCATGGCCGTCATTAAACAGCGTGTTTGTCTTAGGCAGGATGCATCTTTGTGAGTTCTTGGTTAGACTCAAACACAACTTGGTTTTATCCTAATATAATATAAGCAGTGGGATGTGACGATGATAACTGTCTCAATGATTTTACATTTGTTCTGAAGAATTTAAGAGGCCTAATAAAAGAGGGAAGTCTTAAGAGACGTGGGTGACTCACATTGAAGACATTCTGTTGACTTTTGGACCTCTGGGTCATGGTGTATAAAGTTTCCACAAATAGTTGTCCACTGCAGAGATGGACTAATAGATAAAGCTGAATAGGGAGAAAGAATGACTGTTGTAATGATGTATTAATTATAGGTGGCTGCAGCTATATTTATGTTTACTGATTTTGATTGGCCGCCTTTTGAAGGCACAGCAAAGTGGGGTACAAATGATAAAGAAGTTATAAAAGTAGGGTGATGCTGGCCAACTAAGAGGGCACTATCCAAATGTTGTTGTTGTTGTTAAGTGCTGTTAAGTCAGTGTCAACTCATGGCGACCCTCTGGATAGTTGTCCTAAACTGTGTTTGGTCTTCAGTCAGGTGTCTCATTGTTGACTGACTGGCACCCATAGCTGTTGTTATTGCATCAATCCATCTCATTACTGGCCTTCCTCTTTTGCGTTGACCTTCTACCTTGCCAAGCATGATGTTTTTTTTCTAATGATCTTTCTCGTCATATGATGTCCAAAGTATGAAAGTCAAAGTCTTGTCTTCTGAGCTTCTAAAGAAAGCTTAGGTTTGATCTCCTCTAATACTGACTGGTTTGTCCTTCAGGCAGCCTATGGTATACGCAGACCACCCTGGCACAATTTGGTTATTGCAAGGGTTGGTCCAGGGGCAGAGTGAAGGTGGTGTTGGCACTATCGGGATATGTCAGCACCAACCAGGCAACCTAAGTTGTATGACAAGTTGGCCTAGTGGCAATCTGGATAAGTGCCGACTGAAATCCCACTGATATTTAAGCACCACGGCATTTGAATATTAGCCCCATAGCAAATAAATATAAAAAAATAAATTATGCAACAAATTAAATTAACAACAGTAAACAAATAATTAGAAAATAACAAACTAATTTAGGAAGGATCATAGGATACAAAATTTGTATTTGTGGATTTTAGCGTTTTAGCTTATTCTAATTGAAGATTGGTAAACAGAGAGAGTATAGCAGATTCATAGGTAATTTTATTCTGGAAGGATGAATAGAAACAAATAATGCATTAAAGACCATTAAACTGTCGTCTTTAAAAAGAAACTACAAGAAAACCCTTTTATTTTAGATGTATCTTGGACATCTGGCTCTTTAAATATTAATCAGAGGCTCATTCATATGCAAATATGCTTAGGGCCACTAATGTAAGTGCAGCTGCAGAGCCGTCTCAGCCTCCTTTCAAAAGATTTGCAAACACAGGTGCAGCTTCGACGTCCTCCTGTAAAGGTTAATGGGGAGCGAGCATTTTGCAAGTGATCAATTGAGCAATCATTTCCTCACTTGAATGTATGTGAGTGCTCGAAAGGTATAAGTTTCCAATCACCGTCTTTGCTGTTTTTCTCAGAGAACTGGCTTCTGGCCCTGGTGCTTGGCCAGTCAAAATCCAGCTGACTGATGTGTAGGAATCCTGCCAGTCAATCCATAATGAATGACCATTTCTGTCTCTTCCAGAACAACTGTGCAGAAAGGACATCGCTTCCAGAGCTGAGCCATGGCAGAATTTCAATGTCCTTGTGCTTGATATGATTCAGGCTTATTAATGGATGTATTCTTCAGCTCTCTATTGTCACGCTCTTATTATCTTCTCCCTCTCTTTTCATTCAAGCTGTCTCTTCATGTTTTCGCTTCCCCCCCCAGCCTGCACCTTTCTCAATCTAGCTTCTCAGTCACACACTGTCCATCTGTCCCCCTTCCACGTCTCTCTCTCTCGCAATCTCGGTACCTGTCCATCTTTTTCACTTCCTCTACATCTTTCTGTCCCCTTTGCCCTCTCACTGACAGTCTCTTCTGTCTTTAATGACCTCTCCCTCTCTCTCTATCTGTTTCTTTGTATCTCTCCCTCTTTCTCCACCTCTCTGCATGTCTCCATCTTTCTGACCCCCTCTTTCACATACTCTGTTGTTCTGCATCTGTCCCCCTCTCTGTCATTTGCTCACACACACTCCCAAATTCTCCATGTCTCGCCCTCCCTCCCACAACAGACGCACTCACATTCTGTGTCTCTTGCTGTGTATGCCTTAGACAGACCATCTCCTGGCAGTACTTTCTTTATTCAAGGATGTTCGCCAAAATATTTTATACATGGCTAAGTCATCAGATAATCTCACTTGGCTTTGATAAAATGCTATATATATAAAAACCATTTGGCATCCATCATTCTAGCCTTCAGTTTCTCTTTATTTAACAATTAGATCTGGCTTGTTTTCCCTTGCATACAAAGTGACATAACATATGATGGTAGATAGACCAGTATGGTCCATCTAGTCTGCCCAGTAAGATGGCTAGAATAGGTGCACCCGTTACTCCATGCAGGTCACTCCATCTCCTATTTATTGAGGTATAAGAAATAGTTAAGTTCATTTTGATTTTATCCTCTTGCAATAAAGGGATCCAATGTGTCTGCCCCATGCCATTTTGAATAACGTCACAATATTTGCACCACCAACTCCATCGGGAGGGCATTCCAAGCATCCACCACCCTTTCAGTGAAAAAGTATTTCCTGATGTTGCTTTTAAGTTTACCTCCTTGCAGCTTCATTTTATGCCCTCTAGGTTTACAGCTTCCCCTTATTTGAAAAAGGTTTGTTTGTTTGTTTATTAATACCCTTTTAGTATTTAAATGTATGTATCATATCTCCCCTGTTCTTCCTCTCCGCTAGGGATAAATATTTAACTCTTCAAGTCTCTTCTCATAGGTCTTCTGGCACAGGCTCCAAATCATTTTCGTCGCCTTCCTCTGAATTATTTCAAGTCTTTTTATATCCTTTGTGAGATATGGTATCCAAATCTGAACACAATACTCCAAGTGAAGCCTCACCAATGACTTGTATAGGAACATTAACACCTCCTCCTTTCTGCTGGTTATTCCTCTGTGTATGCAGCCCAGCATCCTTCTGGCTTTGGCCACCGCCTTGTCATATTGTTTTACCACCTTGAGATCCTCAGAAACAATCACTCCGAGGTCCTTCTCCTGGCCTGCACACACCAACCTCTCACCCCTTATCGCATACAATTCTCTTGGATTTCTGCATCCCAAGTGCATGACACTGCACTTCTTCACATTAAATCTTAACTGCCAAGCATTAGACCATTCTTCCAGCATTTGTAGATCTTTCCCCATGTTGTCCACTCCCTCAGAGGAGTCCATTCTGTTGCAAATTTTCGTGTCATCTGCAAAAAGACAGAGTTTTCCATTCAGTCCTTCAGCAATATCACTCACAAATACATTGAACAGTACTGGTACCAGGACCGAAACCTGAGGTACACCACTATTCACCTTCCTTTCTTCCGAGTGAGTTCCGTTTACCATCACCTTCTGACATCTGTCAGTCAGTTAACCAATTTCTGATCCAGTTCATCGTCCTGGGACCCAACCTTAGGCTGCTCAGTTTATTGATAAGCCTCCTATGAAGAACAGTATCAAAGACTTTGCTGAAATCTAGGTAGATCACATCCATCACATGCTCTTGATCTAGTTCTCTGGTCACACAGTCAAATAACTCAATCAGATTTGTTTGCCATGATCGTCCTTTGGTAAAACCATGTTTATTTATTTGAGAAGTTTTGTATCCCACTTTTTCCTTAATCAAAGCGGTCACAATACCGTACAAGGGTTATACAAAGGTAAAGGAAACATACATTACTTTATAATTACATCAACAAATGGAGACTGGGAGAACATAACACGGGAAACACAGTACAAACTTTACATAACACAATTATCATGGAGCAGCTGTCTCCCCGGTACTACGCGTCGGCCCTATACCTAAGGGCCATGCCAAAGGGCCCTTGGTTTCTAGAAAGTCCACTTTTCAGGAGTGCCTCCATAACTTTTCCTGCCACCAAGGTAAGGTTTACCAGCCTATAGTTTGTCACCTCTTCCCTATTACCACTTTTGTGAAGAGGTACCACATCAGCCCTTCTCCAATTCTGTGGAACCTCTCCTGTCTCCAAAGAACTATTAAAAACATTCTTTAAAGGCCCTGGCAGAACATTTCTGAGCTCTTTCAGTATCCTTGGATGTAACCCATCTGGTTACATGGCCTTGTCCACTTTCAGTTTTTTCAAGTTGTTCAAACATACCATCGTCTGTGGATGGTGTGGTATCCACAACTTTATTGTTGCGCAACCCCAAAGTTTGGACCTACTGCCCAATTTCACTCTCTGCTCCTTTGTATGTTGTGTCTTTCTGCATGAGACTCTGCTCTCTTTTGGACCTCTAGTGTGGTATCTACTTCATTCCATTTTGTATATTTGTCAATTACATGTGGTCCTTCCCCAGAATTTTCCTTAGTAAAAATAGAACAGAAGTATTTGTTTAGCATTTTTGGTTTTCCAATGTCACTTTCCACAAATCTGTCCTCGACGCTTTTGAGTCTTGAAGTTCCACATCTGATCTTCCTCTTCTCCCGAATATACCTGAAGTTTTGAATCCACTCTTATTTATTTATTGGAAAGTTTTATATCAAATTTTTGGTTAACAATAAACAACTTTTGAATTGTACAATAACGGTACATATTCAATTACATGGAACAGTTAGAACTATGTACATTATTATAATCAGAGAAAAAAACAAGTAATAATCGAACTATATACATATTTAAATGTAGTACAGTATTTGGTTAAGATCTACATAGAGTAGCCTTTGGAAGAATGCCTTTTGAGAACGGGCATGTGATATGATGTTTATGTGATGGGATGTGTAGGATCAGTACTATTAGGTTCATTTTGGTTTCCAAAGTGTAGAGTAAATAGATGAGTTTTGAGTTTTTTAAGGAAGGTAGAGAGGTCGCTGATGTCTCTTAGAGTGTCTGGAAGGTTATTCCAGAGGGTGAGGGCAAAGAGGGAAAATGCTCTGATAATTGTCATTTTTCTGGTTTTCCTGTACTCTAATGGGGTGCTAAGTTTATTTTTATTACAAACCCGTTGTATACAAGTGTTCGATTCTTTGGTAATGACTGTGGCGAGGTGTGATGGAGCAATATCTTTGATTAATTTAAATGTGGTAACAAGTATTTTATAAAGTATGCGACTCTGGATTGGGAGCCAGTGCAGGTTGTATAGTGTTGGTGTGAATTGATCCGTTGGCTTGGCATTAGCTGTTATCCTGGCTGCAACATGTTGTGCTAATTGTAGTTGTCTTAAGATTTGTTTAGGTAGTCCGTGGAGGGTGGCATTACAGAAATCGAAGTGAGGTGTGATGAGTGCATTGAGAACTGCTTTGAGATCGTGAGGATGAATGAGTGGACAGAGTTGCTTTAGCATTCTGAGTTTAAAGTATATCTTTCTTGTTGTCTGTTTTATATGTGAGGCCATATTGAGAGCACGGTCAAGGATGACTCCAAGGTATTTTACTTCATTTTTGACGGAGATGTTAGCATCCTGAATCCTGATAAAGGTTGGGGGAGGGGTGTGTGTGAAGTTTTGGTTCCTTGTTATATAAGGAGCTTCAGTTTTACTAAAATTAATCCCAAGGTTGTGTGAGGCTAGCCATTCTTCTACCTCTGTGAAGCAGTCAGTGATTTGTCGGATTGTTGGGTGAGAAATGTTGAACATGAGATATATCATTACATCATCAATGTATATATGATAGTTTTCTTGAAATTTTTTGAAAATTGCACAGATGGGTTGGATATAAATGTTAAACTGGAGGACTGAGAAGGCAAAACCTTGTGGCAAGCCTTGTTCTTGGTTGTAGGGTTCAGATGTATGTTGTCCTAATTTTACCTGTTGAGTTCTTCCCGATAGGTATGAGTTGAACCATTGTAGTACTGTGTCCTTAATGCCTATTTGCTGTAGTCTGGAGAGGATGATGTTGTGGTTTTTACTGTCAAAAGCCAAGGTGATATTCAGAAATAGGAGGATGAACACCTGCTTGGAGTTGTCTGTACCGCGCATGAGACAGTCAAGTAGGATGATGAGGAGTGTCCATATTGGTGTTCATCTAGGGGCACACAGGTATAATATGATCCTGGAGCTGGATTTGTACTATCTTTTCAATCAGTTTGGCCATGAAAGGGAGACTCGAAATGGTTCTGTACGATGTATGGGGGCTTTTGTCTATAGTGTTATTTTTCAAGATGGGATGTTTCAAAGGGAAGGGTATGTAGCCAGATTGGAGGGAGAGGTTGACAATTGGAAGGATGAGAAGAGAAAGTTCCACTTTTGTTGCTTTTATCCAGTTAACTGGACAAGGATCGAGGAAGGAAGTGGTTTTGTTTATACTGGAAATTATGTTTCCAAGTGCATCCTTTGATGTGTGGGAGAACATAGACCAGGAAGTGTTAGGTGTTGGGTACAGCTTATTTTGATCATTTGTGGGTAAGTCTTGACGTTTTAACTTATCTTTATAATATGTAACTAGAACATATTATAAAGATAAGTTAAACATATAAACTCTTCACATTTTAGCCATCATTTCTTCCACCTTTACTTTTGCTATCCTTAGTTCTCTCTTTGTCTCTTTTAGCTTTATCCAGTATTCTTTTCTGTATTCCTTTTTGTGATCTTCTGAATTTTGTGAAAGCTGTGTTTTTTGCCTTTATTCGCGCAGCCACTTCTTAGGTGAACCATATAGGTTTCCTTTTCCTCTTGTTTTTATTTACTTTGCTTACATATATATCCATTGCCCCTTTTATTGCCTATTTTAATTTAGCCCACTGCAATTCCACTTCCCTTGTCTCCTTCCACCCTACCAATTCCTCCTTCAGGCACTTTGTCATTTTACTGAAGTCAGTGCTTTTGAAGTCTAGGACTCTGAGTTTGTTGTGATTGGACTCTGCCTTGGCTTTTACCTCAAACCACATCATGTGATGATCGCTACTTTTTACGTGGGCACCCACCCAGACATTCGACATGCTATCTCCATTGATGAATACTAAATCCAGCACTGAACTTTCTCTGGTCAGTTCCATCACCATTTGTCTGAGCAATGCTTCTTGGAAGGCATCCACAATCTTTTTTCTTCTTTCCAGATTTGCAGAAGTAATACTTCAATCCACATCTGGTAGACTAAAGACACCCAATATGATCATTCCTCCCTCTTCATATCTTTTCTTAAATATATATTTTTGTGGTTCATGTCTCTTCTCTGCAGGCTCATCCTCCTTTCTCTTCCTGCCTCTTTCTCCAGTCAGTGGGCAGAAGGCCAAGTTTATACCCTATGCTAGTTTCCTTCTAGGTAAGCTCTGCTGTCTGAGTCTCTCTTGCTGTTCTAGTCTCAGCAAGCTCCAACAGCCTGGTACCTCTCTGTAACTTGGACAAGAAGAGCAGGGAAATAGGACTCTCCCAAAGACCCGACAATCATATGTAATATCTGGACAAGTTCATTTTCAAGCACTTAAGCTTGGAGATTGTTTGTGTTCTCTGTTTTTGACTGCCTGGCCGGGGGCAACAACCACTGGAATCCTTCCTCAGCCCTTGGTTTCTTATCTGTGGTCCCAGGGCAAGTGAGAAGAAATGAAAACACAACAAAATACACACAAAATTACATCTTAACAATAACAAAGTTCTGCTAAAGCTTTAGGAAGAAAGTCACAGAGCTTCAAACAAGTGCAATCACCTGTACCTCCCTTAATTTGCTTGGTCGCAGCATCAACCTTTATTTAGGAAAAACTGTCACATTGTACAATTTTGTCTTATACCAGTCTGCATCATATTTTTTGCCTTAATCTTTAACAACATCTACACATTGCAATCCAAAACTATGCATAAACATATTAGTCATGTCTTAGTCCATGACAAAGTCCTATGAGAATAAGCATTGTTTTAGTCATTCTTTACAGGATACAACCTTAACAATATACTTTGCATGTCAAGTTGTTCATAAACATATGTGACATGGCCTAAGCTGAGAGCGTTTTCTACAAATATAAGCTTACTCTCTAGTTTCTCCTTGCAAAATACAGCCTTGGCATTAATTATTTCTTATAAAATACTGACTGGCATAAGAGTACGTGCGTTGTCATGAAGGTGCGTATGTTGCTGATAAGCATAGCTGGGGGATGTGGTCTGGGTGGAACATGAATGGAGCTCATAAGTGCATGTGTTGATTATAAAATACTTTAATTTATGTGCATACCTGTGAACATCATATGTATTCCTTTACACCTGCTATAGAGAAGATGTAAATGTCCTCACCTGAATTTAAGGTGCGATCTCTGCAAGGGACAAAAAAAAAAGATCAGGACAAAGTCCAACAGTATAAATTGAAGAAAAAACACTATGGGGTATGTTTACTAAACTGCGTTAGTGCGATTCGCGTTAGGAGCCGCGTTAGAGACAGAAACCCCAAATAAGGACATGGGCGGTACATCGTTGCCGAGAACGCACGCTACAAGGCGCCATAAATGAACGAGCGCTACAGGGCACATTACCGCGCGTTAATCTTAAGAAGGCGTGCAGACATACAATCACAGCAACAGAGCTGTAGCACAATGGTTACAACACTGACTGATGGTACAGGGGTCATGGGTTCGATTCCCCAGTGGGCCCAATGTATAAGGCTGGCTGAGGCAGCACCCTTTACATGTAAGTAGTGATTGTTGAGGCATTTGACATGTATTTTAATTTGTGCTGCCAGCAAACACACCCTCGCGGTGGCATAACCTAAGGTGCTGCATAAGGCACCCCATAACGCACTCCATAGGGCACATTATAAAGTGTACTGTCCGCCAAGGCACCCTATAATGTCCCCTATAGGACACCTTATAAGGCTGTGAACAAAGCCCTGTGGCTGGCTGCAGGACTGCACGTCACCACACAAACTGTCTGCTGTGGTTACCAGGATAGGGTTTAACCCACCCGTACCCATGATGCACTGCACATGCAAATCAGCAGTCGAGAGATGGGCACAAGATTGGGTATGCACCACCACCGCACCTCGGCCAAGTAGGGGAAACAGACCGTGTGTGGTATTGCCACAGAGTAGCCACAGACAGTCACATTGTGCGGGTTACTGTGCCCACCCTGAGGTTGAGGTGGGGCGCCCAGCACCAGGTCCACAGCACCATTCATGGCTGAACTATGCCATGCTGCAGGTCCCCATCAGTGTGTGATAGGTAGTTCCGTTAGACACACCTAGGATACATCTGTGCCCTGCTGTATGTCTCGGTCATGTCTAGTCCTTATGGGCATGATGCACCCAGAATAGTGCATATCCTGTGTTGGTGCCATGGTTACCTGCTGTAGGGTGAAGGGGGGGGTGTATGGACCCATGGGCAGACCATGTACCACCACACAACCCACCCTCTGGGGCTCAGGGTGGGAAACAGGATCACCCACCAATAGATCCACAGTCTACCTCCCTGCAGTGGTAGCTGTAGAGGGGACTATCAACCCCAGTCCTGCTGGGGAACAGACAGAGCGGTACACATCCGTAACGCAGTAGCAGACAGACGGCAGGCCTGGAAATGCTCAGCTACTACCCAACCATTATCTGACATTCTCCAGCAGCAAGCCTCCAGCCGCTGCACCCTGCAAGGTGTTTCCAGCAAGACACATACTAGCTGCAGACAGTCCGCCAGCTAGTCCATAGTGCATGGTCCTGGGATGGAGCTGCATGTACCCAGAACGGGGATGTCAGCATATACACCAAGCAGATAAGTCAGTGATTAGACCCCAAAAGAAAACCCATATATATCACATGAGAGAAATTGCTATATAGCACTATGGGGGAACCTAGCCATGCCATGGTCACTGCTCAGTCAGGGTGAGAGTGACCGCCCAGCAGGACATGCTATGGCCACCCTGTCCGTGCAGGTGGTACCGGGCACTACAATGTCCGAGCCATTGCCCTATGCCCTGAGCAGATGCGGCCAGGCCAGGCCACCCTATCCATGCTTTTCCCACGGTACCTTGCTCCTCATTATGCACATTGGCAGGCCAATACTGGCAACAGAGCTAGCAGTGTGGGCTGTGGAGGGTGTTGGCAGCCACCACACACTGGATAGACAGACACACACTCCCCACACCTATGCCAGCATTGTGCCAACTATAGAGGTGTTGGGCAGCCCAGGCCACCACACCAGTCCTGGGCACAGGGCAGGCATGGCTATGGTACCAATACTGTAGGAGTCACTCCCCAGGTTGGTAAACACTGTCAGAACACAAGACCTGTAGCACATTCCCAGACATCAGAAAGGTTGCTATGATGCAGCTCACTCAGAATATTGTACTTAACCTAGGAATTGCTATCTGCCAGTAATCATAGCAACCTCTTTAAAGATGTGTACCATATTCCCAGGTTTAGGGTGGCATTGCTAAGGTATGCAAGTGCTAGTATTGGGAGATGCACGCAGAGCCCAGCATCCTGCCTCTCCAGGAGGCTTTGGATAATGGGCCTGTGGATGTGGTGTGTCTGCCCCTGTTGCTGCTGCTTTCTACGGCAGAGGTTCCCAACTCCAGTCCTGCAGTGCCAAACACTGTTCGGGTTTTCATGCTGTCCCTCATGAATATGCATGAGATACATCTGCATACCATGGGGGTGGCACATAGAAATGCAGCACAGTCATCTTTATCAGAGGCAGCATGGAACCGGAATGGTGTTTGGCCCTCCAGGACTGCATTTGGGAGACTCTGCTCTAGTAATGTGCATGTATATTGTCAGACGGCTGCCTGGGTGAGAATCTTCACAGTCTTGACAAGTGCATATCTCTATATGATTTGCAAGGTATTGTGGACAATGTAGTTCATTCACACCAGACACAGCTGCTGACAATAATTTAGTTGTGCTCTTGGGTAAAGCCAATAAGATATTTATTTATGGGGTTATTTCTCCCAACACCGATATGCTTGGTAGCACATATATTAGGTTACTTGCTTTCAGTGTTAACTTGGAAAAACAAAGTTAAAATCAGGAAAACAACAAATGAAAAGCCACAAAGCAGAACAAACTGTTCTTTTCATGTTAACTTTCTGATTACTTCCCACATAGAGACAGAAGTGATTCTCTCCTAGCTCACAAAAGCAATTAGGTAACAGGCCTTAATTGCGTAGCAGTTACCAGCTGAAACCCCTTAGCTGGCTTGCCTTCCCCTGTGTGGGTCCAAATCCTGCTTCAGGGGGAGCTTTTTTATCCTGAGTAGATTTAAAGACAAATTTGTATTGTCTTTGTGATGGTTGCCCTGTACTTTTATAACAGAAAGTTTACCAACTGCATGGGAGTTTAGGCTAATGAGATGCAAGTCCATTATAGGGAGCAGGATCCTCATTATGCTATTATTCCCCCTTGGTTCAACAGCATGGGTTGTCAATATCATGGATTGGCACAGATGAATCTCTCAATGGGAGCATTTTAAGGAGAAATAAACTTGTGTTCCCTGCGGTCGGTTCAAGGTGGTTTAATGTCTAGGGCAGAGATCAGTGGTTCATACCTG
>CM066044.1:0-45509 GCA_033557465.1 Ichthyophis bannanicus | reverse complement strand
ATTAGAAGATTGTGTGCCTGAAGCACCAGACGGAAGCTGCGGCGCAACGGAAGAGAACGCAAAGGCAACCGGATTCGATAATCTCCGATATATCGGCGACCAACGAGAATAGAAGACGCGCCGTCGGCAAAGCCAGCGCAAGAGCGCTCTTGCCCACGGAACGAGGGCTATCGTTGCTGCCATGGACCTCAAAGAGTTGAAGGAGCCCCAAGGCCGAGGCGTGATGCGTGATACAAGCAGCGGCGGAGCTGAAGAGTAGATATTTCTGAAAACGTTCCTGAGGTAGAAACACCAAAATCCCGCTACGAGGTCGCACCCAGGGCCCGAGGAGAAATCCAGGACCTGAAGCATTCCAAAATAGACAGAGTAACGGCCCAGTCCTCCTTCCAACGGTTGTGACGGGGACGAACTGGCCTCTAAAACGCTGGAGCCTTTAAAATGAATAACATCCGCTGCCCATTGACGCAGTGCTGAGCCATCTGCCGGAGCTACCGACACCGGGCTAGGAAGCGATGCTGACAGCTGCAGAGGAAGATCACAGAAATGCATTCTGCCCGGAATGCAGCAATGGAGGTTTGAAATGGAACCAACTCGGGAAACACCCTGGGAAGCTGCGGGAATCCATCGAAGGGAGGAACGAGCTGCCAGGACTCCGCACCACCTGGCCAAGAAGCGAAATAGCGGGGCGAAGGAAAACCGGAATGTAGCAGTCTCCCAAATCTTCAGGTCTGGCTGGTCACGGAGCGCCTCTGCGCCCTCAAACCGGGAAGTTGTGGTATGCCTGATGACCATGGTCAGAAAGCATTCAACAGTTGGGTATTGCAGCCAACGGTACAAGATGAAAGGGAGACAAAGGGTTTATAAACCGACCACAATACCGCGTGCCGTACGAATGCACTGGAAATGGGATGCGGCTCCACCCCTGCAACCGGATTTGAGAATCCGGAGGAGGCAGGGTGTTTCGCGCTAGGGGAGCGACTCCATCACCTGTGTGATTAGAGGCCGGCAAACTCCTCTTACCGAAAAAGGCGGGAGAACCATCAGCGAAGAAAACAGACGGAGAATATTCCCCATCTCCCGTACTCCAACGAGTCAGGGCTGACCTCCGAAAGATTTAAAGTCTTCTTGAATATCCATAGTAACCACCGCAAGGCACATGCTACGCCCCAAGGATGAACGTACTGCTCTAAGTCTGAGGATGATGGGACCACTTGCAAGAGACCACGCCATCTGCTCGCCTGCTACTGGTGACAGGTGTCAGGACGAAATCCAAAAGACTACAAAAGTCCACAGGCGTCAGGCCAGATGGAAGAGTGTGAGGAAGGCACTGTCAGTCAAGGCTGCTGTGAGTCTCCAGCGGCTGTGGACAGCGACAGGGGAGCTGACAATCTTCTCCTGCAGGGAAGATCCTGCAGCAGGGGCTCTGATGGAGGGGGGAGATAAGGTGCTGATGAACCCAGCTAGCAACGCAGTGGGAATGGGGGAAAGTCTCCGGGATGCAGTGTGCAGGTGGAAACCCCAAGCAATCTATTAATGTCCCCTTCGGCTGATTGACATATCACATATAATACAGCCAGAGAAAGAAGCATTGTAGAGACTTTTAAACCACCTTTCATCTTCTTGTGTGGGTTTTTTTTTTTTTGCATTTTAAACAAAAAAGCAAGGTAGGCTCAGGGAAACCCAAGACTCTTCAAGAAAAGGATTTTGAAACTTCCACGTGCCTCCACAAGCATGTTTAAATGTTTGGAAACTGCTGTTGAGAGCTGTTCCTCCAAACAAAGAAACCACTGAGAGAGAAAAACAAAACAGCCCGCTGGCACCGAAAAACTGTCAGGTATTCACTGAGGCTGAGAAGGGAACTGTCAGTCATTCACTGTGCTGGCACAGGGGGATGAACTTTTCAAAGTCAGGGATAAGGCAATTACAGTGACTGAAAGTAGGGAAATTAGAGTGTGTGGAATACCCTCCGCTATGCCATTCAGACCTCCCATGGTAGGGGCTGGAAAGGTGTTTCTGGGGAGTGATGTAGAAGCTCAAATCCAGCCATAGGAAGATTACAGTGAGCATGCTTAATTTAGGGCCGAGCCCAAAACAGTCAGGATTCCCAAAAACACTGACTTAAAATTCCAATCAAATGGGTATATTGAATATTCAGTAGGACGTACAGTAAGTTAACGCAGGCTGCAGTTTGTGGACTAAAATGTTAAAGTAGGAAACTTCAAAACACCTCCGATGGCGAAGCCGGTCCGGATGCAGTTGAAATCAATCTCTGAGCAGCTGAGGCAAGTAAGAAAAAAAACACTGGTTACTCCGTTTTTCTTTTCTCAAGAAAATGATAACCTGAACTTCCTGGAGGTATCCAAACCTCGTGGGAAAGACTCAGCGCAGCGTAAAGCCAATGGAGAAGCTCCATGAAGCCAAGCTCAGGAGTTCCCAAGTTCATCTGGGGAAGCAAGATGCTGGGGGAAGAGCAGAAGCTGATTCATGAGGTCACTGTGTTTACTTCTGACAGCCTATGCAGCATAAACCTGGACTAAGGCACAGTTGAGAACTTACAAAACAAATAACTGCGTCCCGCAGGAACAGGCATTTAAACAATATTCACCATAATAGGTAATGCCTCAGCCAGCCTTCTTTGTTGGGCACAGTGGGGGCTGGAAACCCATGAACCCTGCACCATTCGTCAGTGACTTAGCATTGTACTTGGCTCTGAATTGCAATCCTGTTCCTCTATCCATTGCCTTCTGTACTTTTTATTCATTATGCTAATACATAGGCAGAGAAAAGGGAACCGCCTTCACAACTCACAGGGGCTAGCAAGTGGTTGGTGGAAAAAAAAAAAAACGTAAACAGCATATAGCTGTTAGAAGAAAAAAACCAGCAGAGAAGTTAATCTGGCTTCCCGCCAAAAACCGAGGCTCATTAGCTATTCAAAATGGGCCGCCGGCAAAAAATAAAAACACAAAAAGAGTGAATTAAAACCCCCCAAGCTAAGGAATTAACTTAAAAAGTCAAAGGAGAAGGTGGGAGGGTTTGCAGGCATGAGAGAAATGCCTAAAACTCGCTGAAAAATCAAAGAAAAATAAAGCGTAGTTACTGGGACCTGTAAACAGGTGTTCTCCAGGAGCAGCAGGAATCAGTCCTCACTTATGCGGTGACGTCGGCGCCGACGGAAAGCCCTCGCGGAGCCAAAATTATCCCCAGCTTTCAAAGAAAGCCCTTGGGGAATTGCAAGCGCGCATGCGCGGTCCCCTTCCCGCCCAAGGGAGCTGCCATTCTTAGCCAGTCAGATGAACATAGCTTTAAACAAGACAGCATAAAAAACTTTTGCAAAAAAAATAAAGCAGACGATTGCAAATCCACGGGGAGGAGGGAGGGGTTGTGAGGAATGATTCCTGCTGCTCCTGGAGAACACCTGTTACAGGTGAGTAACTACGCTTTCTCCAGGGACCAAGCAGGAAGTCAGTCCTCAATTCTGGGACTGCCCAAGCTCAAGGCTACCGGCGACCCTAAGCACAAAAATGAGATCCCTCTAGCTCAGCAGCACAGAAGGAAAAGAATCTTCGCTGAATTATTACCCACCGGTATACCCACATCCGGGCATGGAGGGTAGGAGTTTGCTCAGACCTCAGGAAGAGATTACGGAGAGACTGCCTGTCCGAAAGGCACTGTCCCTCGCGGGACTCCCTCTCGAGACAGTAATGGACCGCAAAAAAGGTCTGGCTCGAAGACCAAGTAGCGGCCCGGCAAGATGTCTGCCAGCGGCACAGAGCAGAGGTAAAGCCTACTGACGTAGCCTTTGCCCGAAAACGCAATGGAGCCGTGACTCGACCTTCCAAGGAGAGTCCGGCTGCCCCATAAGCCCAAGAGATTACAGTCCGCAACCCAGATGGACCAGAGTACGCTTGGAGAACCGGGAGCCCCCAATTTATGGGGTCAAGAAGCAACACAAAAAGCTGAGCAGCTTTACGTGTGCTCCCGCGTACAGTTCAAGGTAGAAGTTCAAAGCCCTTTCTACCAGTCCAGGGTATGGAGGACCGTTTCAGCTCGGCTGGAGTGTGGTCTGGGAAAGAAGGTTGGAAGTACCACCTCCTGATTGATGTGAAAGGGGGAGACCACTTTTGGAAGAAATTTTGGGTGAGTCCGTAGGACTACCCTATTTTGTTAGAAACCGAGTGTAAGGGGGATCAGACACGAGGGCCTGCAATTCACGTACGCGTCTAGCTGAAGTGAGGGACTATCAAGAACAGTGGTTTTGCCAAGAAAGAAAACGGAAGAGAACATGGTTAGCCATAGGTTCAAAAGGAGGACAGGTGATCCGCTGTAAACCACATTCAGGTCCCAGTCAGGCGCTGGCGGGCGCAGAGGTGGTTTAAGTAGAGGGAGACCTCGGAGGAACCTCGCTACGAGAGGGTCGTTGGAGAGAGGTCTGCCGTCCACCGGCACATGATGTGCTGAAAGAGCACTGAGGTGAACTTTTGACGCGATTTGGAATGAAGTCACAGATTATAGAAGGTAAAGACAAAAGAGTACTGGCAAGACCACCGACACCGGGCAGGAGAAGGGATCCTGAGGGGTGGGACTGTCGGGTACACCAAACGGAACAAAGCGACGCCATTCTAAGGGCGTAGCATTTTCGAGTAGAAAACGGTCTCCGAGAAGCTTAGGACGACCTCTTCCACCTCTGGCCGGCAGGAGGAGGGGAGAGCAAGGGACTACCCTCTCAGCAGCCAGGCCATTAGAATTGAGAGACCTGAGGTTCGGGGGTATGTAGCAGAGACCCCCTGATCTGAGTGAGGGAGATCCGGTTGAAACCCCCAGAGGGAACGGATCCTCCACCGCTAATTGTCAGCAGGAAGTGGAAAACCACGGCTGTCTGGGCCAGCGAGGAGCCAAAAGGATCCATGAAGGCTTTGTCCTCGGAGAACCTTGAAGAGAGTCCGAGAGACTAGCGGGATGGGAGGGAAAGCATACAGAAGGCTCCCCGACCATGAGAGTAGAAAAGCGTCCGCCACGCAAACCCGAAGGGGGTGTGGCTGACGATGAGCAGAAGCGAGGAAGTTGCCGGTTGTGTGAGGACTGGCAAAGAGATCCACCGTGGGGAGGCCCCAAATTTAGGAAAGAGCTTCTGAACTACCAAGGGATCCAGACGCCCACTCGTGCGGCTGGAGGATCCTGCGCTGAGTTTGTCTGCCAGGCAATTCTCCTTTGGCACTGGGAGATAAACTGCCTTGAGGAGAACGCCGTGGACTGACCAGCCCAAGAGCAGAGCTTCTGTGCCTCCCGACAGAGGAGAGAAGGAGCCCGTGCCCCCCTGCCTTGTTCACGTATAGAACATGGCAACTTGATTAGTCCTTCTGGAAACATAGGGACGGACCTGGTGAGAAGTCAGGTGGTAGAAGGCCTTGAGAGTCCAGGCGGATTCGCCCTGAGCTCCAGGAAGTTGAATCTGCCTGAGCAGACTCCCACGATGGTCCAGAGGCCCCTGAGTAACGTGCCCCCTTGGCAATGCGCTCCCCGAGCACAGGAGGGCTGCAATCTGTTGTCATCACCCGGGCCGGCTGAGGTGACTGGAAAGGCATGCCGAATATCCAGGTTCGGCCGCTGAAGCCACCACCGGAGAGACGAGATTATCTGCTCGGAGACGCCACTAGGTCTGCTAGGCCGCCTGTGGCTTGTAGCCACTGCCGGCGGAGACACCATTGAGCAGGCCGCATATTCAGGCGGGCACTTGGGGTCACATGGACGGTGGAAGCCATATGGCCGAGTAGTCTCAGGAAGCGCTGGCGGATACCAGGGGCTTGCTGCGAAAACGGACGGCTAGGTCCATGAGCCGTTGAGCCCTGTCGAGCGGTAGGTACGCTCGTGCCTGAGGAGTGTGCAGCCTTGCGCCGATGAACTCGAGATCCTGTGAGGGGAGCAAAGTGGACTTTGCGAAGTTTATAACAAAGCCCAAGTACTGCAGAAGAGTCACCGTGCGGCGCGTGGCGTTGGTGACCTCCAGAGCGGACGCTGCTCTGATGAGCCAGTCGTCGAGGTACGGAAAGACATAGAGGCCGTGAAGCTGGAGATGGGCTGCCACCACTGCGAGACATTTTGTGAAGACTCGCGGTTGCGGAGGACAGGCCAAAGGGCAGTACTCTGTACTGGTAATGATTACCTGCCACCACAAACCTTAGGTATTGGCTGTGGCTTGGGTGGATGAGGATGTGCGTGTAGGCATCCTTTAGATCCAAGGAGCATAAGGCCAAATCTCCCTGCTGGAGGTAGGGCAGAAGGATTCCAAGGGTAAGCATCTTGAACTTCTCCCACACGAGGAACTTGTTGAGGTTGCGCAAGTCCAGGATGGGTCCTGAGGCCTCCTGTTTCTTTTTGGTAATTAGAAAATAACCGGGAATAGAAGCCTTGACCTTCAGGTGGTGGGGCATCGGTTCCACCGCCTGATCCTGTAGAAGACCTGCTAACTCCTGAAGGGAGTAATTCCCTGTGCAGAGGGGGTCGTGGAGGTTCTCCCGGAAAATAGGAGGGAGGGACCTGGTGGAAGTGGAGAAAATAGCCTTCTCGCACGACTTGAAGCACCCAGGCATCTGAGGTGAGGCTGGACCACCTGTGGGCGAAGTGAACCTCCGGCCTCTGGTGCTGGGAGGAGCCAGCGGGGGGGGAGAGGCTATGCTTAAGAGTCAAAAACCCCCACCCTGCGGAGCAGGGCTGGTGGTGCAGGCTTGGGGGCTTGCTGCCCTACGGGACCCGTTACCCCGTCCCTTGGCCTGCTGGCCCTGTTGGGGAGCTGCAGGGGGCCTGATAGTGGGGGTATTGTTTGTAGGCAGTCGCCTTCCTCGGGTAAAGGACTTCTTTCCCGAGCCCTTCTTTTTCTGGGAAGGGGCGGAGGTCTTCCTAGGAAAGCCTAGTCCTGGTGAGAGTCTGTCTCAATTTGTGCAGCCTTATCAGCCATGGGCTTGCCAAAGAGGTTTTCGCCTCGGCAAGGGGACATCGACCAACTTGTCCTGCACCCAGGGCACAAGGTCATACGACTGAAGCCAAGCCTGTCGGCGGGCACCGATGCCGTCTGCGGCCACTCGAGCCGATGCTTCAAAGCCATCATAGGCTGCTCGGGACATGAATTTTGAGCATTCCCGAATGCCAGTGGACAAGGCCAGGAACCTCCGCAAGGGTTCCTCGGACAAACCAGCGGAGAAGCCGGCTAGCTCTTTAGCCAGGTCTCGGATATACATGCCCATGTATAGCTGGTAGGTCTGGACACGACAGGCGAGCATAGAGCCCTGGAAACACTTCTTACCAAGGCCATCCAGGTTACGGGCCTCCCTGCCAGGAGGCACCGAGGAGTGCATCTTCTGGCTCTTAAGACGATGCATGGCCGATTCCACTACCATGGAATGGTGTGGTAGCTGTGCTTTCTGGAAGCCAGGGCTCTTGCGGACTCGATAGATAGAATCGACCCGCTTGCTCAGGACCGGCGAGGTGGCCGGACTCTCCCACATGCGGAAGAGTAGTCGTTCCAGCATGGGAGGAACCGGTACAGTAAAGTGTTCCCTGGCGGGAGAATCATACTGGAGGGCGTCGAGCTCTTCGGCTCGAGGCTCCTCCTCGGGATCCGCAGGGAAGGCCAAAGCCTTGGCCATATCCCTAACGAAGTCCGAGAACCGGGCATCCTCCGGGGGGGACTGCTTCCGAGGTTCAGACTCAGGTGAGTCCGAGGGGACACACCGAGTCCGAAAAGAATCAGGCGACTCTTCCTCTTCAGACTCCCAGACCGACTCCGACGAGGACTCGGTGGGGTCGGCCCGGGCAGGGCGCGGCGCCTGCCGCCCCGACGCCGAGGGAGTCGGCGTCGGCGAACTCGTTACCTAACGTGTGGCCGAGGGTTACATAGACCGAGTATAGTCTCTAGTTCGCTTCGACTCGAGGATCGGCTCGGTCTCCGGGGTCGACTTCGACGTCCCGGCAGTCGGGGCAGCGTCGCCAGCGAGCAGTGCCCGCTGCTGGTCCATGTAGGGCAGACAGTCTGCTCTCCAAGGCCGTCAACCTGAGTCCGAGCTCAGGTGACCCAGCAGCCCCCGACTCGGGCCCCGACGGCTGTCGGGTCCGACGTCGGCTGTCGTGGAGGCGAGTCCAGAAGGACCACAGGACTTACCCGCGCAGGCAGCTCCGACTCCAGGCGAGGTCGCTTCATGAGGTGCTCCTTCTCCCTGGACCCGGGGCGGCGATTGGGGCTATGCGACCTGGCCCTCGCGGAGCCAGGAGTGTCCACCGACGCTGCCCTCGCGGGTTTCACCTTCCGTCGATGGTCCCCGGAGGGAGAACCCCTGTCGGAGGAACTCCGGCGACGGTCCGAGCTGGAACCCCTGGACGCGGAGGCTTCCGACGAGGTCCGGGTACGGCTGGGGTCAGCGAAGATTCTATCCCGCTGATGCCGCCGACTTCTCAACGCTTTTGCAGGATAGTTTGCCACAAGGCCCACAGATCATTTCTTCATGATCCGGGCCCAGGCAGCGGAGGCAATTGTCGTGTGTGTCAGTTAGTGACATATTTCGGTCACACTGACCACACCGCTTGAAACCACTGGCAGCCATCGGGGGAAAAAGGGCCCCGGCGAGGTCAAAGGACCGGGCTTGCCAGGGAAAAACCGAAACGAAAACTGACTAAGTCAGAAAAACCGAAAATAAGAAGAGGACTCGTGACTGGCGTCGCGAGTCCGGCGGGAAAAAGACCGGCGTCGAACCGAATGGAAAAACAGAGTAATTCTAAAGAAAATCAACTTTTTTCGCGGGGACACGACGGGTACGTTCTGTAGGGCTCCGCGGAAAAAAGAAGACTGGCTAAGAATGGCACCCTTGGGCGGGAAGGGGACCGCGCATGCGCGCTGCAATTCCCAAAGGCTTTCTTTGAAAGCTGGGGAAAATTGCTCCGCGAGGGCTCCGTCGGCGCCGACGTCACCCATAAGTGAGGACTGACTTCCTGCTTGGTCCTGGAGGAAATCGATGTTACCACAGAGTTGCAGAACAGCAGTGGGAGAAAGACAGTTTCTGTACTTACAGTACCAAAAGTGCAGAGAAGCCACGGACCGCTGCTCAAACCACTGCAGCTGCCTCACCACAAAAATCAGCCCCATGGACTGGATTCTAGGAGGCTTACCATCCAGCTAAATAGTCCTCATGACTAGTGCTGGGGAGTCTGCACATCAGCGATCTCTACTGTGACAGAGGACACAGGAGCTTCAGCTGGAATCATCCTGGTGCCCAGATAAGTACACTGGCAACTCAGGGCATAATCTCTCCAAGAGAAATCACAAAGAAATAAAGCATTTTAAATTTTGTTTGAAGGAGCAAAAAAAAAAAAGCATCCAGATCTGCTGGAGACAGAGAAAAACTGAGGGAGACCCCTAGGGACAGGATTATATCACCAGGCTCCAGCCTATCAGAGCTCTGGTAGAATTCGCTGTCTCCAAGATCTGCTGGCAGGGGTGCATAACCCGTTTGTCTGGACTGGTCTAGCAGTATGAACTGGAAAGCATAGTTACTCACCTGTAACAGGTGATCTCCGGGAACAGCAGGAATTTAGTCCTCACATATGGATATCGTCAGTATTGACGGAGCCTGCGTGGGAAAGCTCCCCAGTGTCCAATTAGAAAGCTTTTGGGAACATCCCACAGCGCCTGCGTGCTGCCTTCCCGCCTTTCCCAACTGCCTCTCTCCAGTTGAGTTTTAAAGCTGAGACAGAGAGAGAGGGACAGGAAAGAGATAAAGAGATACAACTCCTAGGGGAGGTGGGTGGGTTGTGAGGACTACATTCCTGCTGTTCACGGAGATCACCTGTTACAGATGAGTAACTTATGCTATCTCCAGGAACAAGCAGTAATGTAGTCATCACATATGGGGACGTCCCTAGCTTTAGGTGCCAGGGAGAGACCCCAGAAGTTGTGTGTCCCTGAACAGGGCTCCACTTCCCCCCATGATCTCTGGCATCCTACTAGGGATGGTGGGTAGGAGTTGATTAAGATATGGAACAGGTGTTGGAGAACAGCCTGACCAAATAGGCATCCCGGCAGGAGTCCTTGTCCAAGCAGTAATGGGCTGTGAAGGTATGAACCAAGGCCCAAGTGGCTGCTCGACAGATGTCGCTGATAGAGACAGAGTGGCAGATGAGCTATTGAAGCTGCCATGGCTCTCACATTGTGAGCTGTGACATGGCCCTCCAGAGAAAGGTTCTTACTCTGATAGGCGAAGGAAATACACTGAGCAATCCAGTTAGTGTTCTCTTGGAGAATGGAAGTCCCAAATGAGGAAGGATCAAAAGCAACAAAGAGTTGAGAGGACTTTCTATGTTGCGTGTTCTTTGTAAGTAAAAAGCTAAAGCTCTTTTACAGTCCAAGGTATGAAGATTCCTCTCTGCATTTGATGCATGAGGCCTTGGAAAAAACACAGGTAGATAGACCGCTTGGTTTAGATGAAAAGGCGAGACCACCTTTGGCATAAAGTGTGGATGAGTCCTAAGGACTACCTTGTCATGATGGAACCTTGTATAAGGTGGATGAGCTACTAGCGCTTACAACTCACTAATGCGGTGTGCTGATATGATTGCAATGAGAAAGATAACCTTCCAAGAAAGGAATTTCAAGGAGGTAGTAGCTAAAGGTTCAAAGGGTGGCTTCATGAGCTGCCCAAGAACCAAGTTTAAGTCCCATGCCACCGGTGGTGGCCTAATGGGAGGCTTAGTGAGGCGAGCCTCTCAAATCTTGCTTATAAGATGCTGAGAGGAAATAGGTTGTCCATTTAGAGGCTTAAAGGAAGCTGCAATAGCACTCAAATGGACTCTTACTGAGTTAGTCCTTAAGTCCTGCATTGGATAAATGAAGGAGGTACTCCAACAATGATTCCAGAGGTATCGCAAGGGGTTAAGACACTTCTGTGAACACCATATGGTAAACCTTTTCCACTTAAAAGCATAAGAGCGTCTTGTGGAAGGTTTCCTGGAAGCAAAAAGAATATCCTTACTTGCTGAGGAAGATTAAGATCTTGGAGATCTAGGCCTTCAGCAAACCAAGCCCTGAGACGCAGAGACTGGGGATTGGGATGCCATAACATTCTGTCCCTCCTGAGATAGGAGATCTGGAGCAGACCCTAACTCCAGGGAGGAAGCTTGAGAAAGATGTAGAAGCAGAGGGTACCACAACTTGCCGTGGCCAATGTGGAGCTATGAGAATCATATGGCCTCTCTCTGAAGCTTTTACAGGGTTTTGGGAATTAGGGGAATGGGTGGAAAGGCATACAGGAAGTCTTGACCCCAATGAAGAAGGAAAGCATCCCTAGCCTGAGCCTTCTGAGCCGGAATTCTGGAAAAGAACCAGGGAAGTTTGGCATTCCACAGACTTGCAATAGAGGTCTATGTCCGGGGTTCCCCAAATTTGAAAAAAATCTTGGTTACCTGGTCTGCATGCAGAGACCATTTGTGCGGAAGCAGAACTCGACTGAGTCTATCTGCCCAAGAATTTTGTATGCCTGGAAGATACACTACCAGGAGATGAATCTGATGCTCTCTGACAAGGGCCCATAGTCCGCAAAGCTTTGTTGCAAAGCGACAGAGCCTGTTCCCCCCTGCTTGTTCACATAGAACATGGCTACTTGATTTGTCCGTATGAATGAGGACTGTCTTGTAGCTGAGCAGGGTGTGGAACACTTGCAGAGCAAGGAAGATTGCTCTGAGCTCCAAGAGATTGATAGGTAGATGACTCTCCTGTGGAGACCAGGTGCCTTGTGTGAGCGAGGTCTTGGAGATGAGCTCCCCAACCCATCGGAGAAGCCATCTGTTGTGAGAGTTGCCTGAGGTAAGGGTTGTTGGAAAGGGGACCCCAGCAACAGGTTTTGAGTGGACTTCCACCACTGGAGGGACAAAATAAGGCGACTTGTGTTTGTTTTTATTTTGTCTGACAGGCCTCCTGATGCCTTGGTCCATTGGGTGGATAAAGTCCACTGAGCTGCCCTCATATGGGGGCGAGCATAGGGAATCACATGCACCGTAGATGCCATGTGGCCTAGTAGTTATAACATTTTTCGAGCAGTTAGATGAGGCTTTAGCACGGCTTGAGACACCAACTGCACCATGCGAAGGCAACGGGCCTGGGGGAGATAGGCCCTTGCCTTTTTGGTATCCAGCAAAGCTCCTGTGAACTCTAAAGACTGAGTGGGAGTTAGACTGGATTTTGAGATGTTTATTACCAGCCCTAAATACTGAGGATACGCATTGTGCAGGATAGAGAAGTCCTGGCCTCTGACTCTGTTGGTGCTCGAATGAGCCAGTCGTCTAAGTAAGGGAAGACGAATATCCCTAGAGTGCGGAGAAATGCTGCTACTACAGCCATGCATTTCGTGAACACCCTTGGTGCTGAGGCCAGGCCAAAAGGAAGCACCCTGTATTGGTAGTGCTTTTGCTGAAAAAGGAACCGAAGGAACCTTCTGCGGGTTGGATGGATGAGGACATGAATGTACACATCCTTGAGATCTAGAGAACAAAGCCAATCCTGACTCTGAAGGTATGGCAGCAGAGATCCGAGAGAAATCTTGAATTCTCCTTGACAAGGAATTTGTTCAATTCTCTGAGGTCTAAGATAGGTCTGTAACCCCGTGTTTTATTTGGGATAAGAAAATAAGGGGAATAGAACCCTGTACCCTGCTGATGAATGGGTACTTCTTCTATTGCCCCTTGGGCAAGAAGGATAGCGACCTCCTGACCTAACAGGTTGATGAGAGAGGTCGGAGAATGAACTGCTTTAACTATTGTGTGAGGGGGCATGCTTGAAAAATGAAGCTTGTACCCCTCCTTTATGATGGAGTGTCCAATGCTCTGGCCGTTATTTGCCCCCCTCCGGGGGCAAAATGACTCACTTCCTGGAATGGTGGAAGGCTCTGGTCCCCCGAGAGCCAGGAAGGCTAAGTTCTCTAGTTGAGAGTCAAAGGCCCTGTGGAGGCTGAGCCTGCTGGGCCGGTTGAGGCCTAGCAGTCTTTTTCTTTCTTCTGTTTGGGTGGTTGCTGAGCTTTCCTGGCAAGCTGACCTGCAGAACGTCCCTGCTGAACATAAGCAGGATAAAATCTTTTCTTTTTAGAAAACAATGTTTTCTTGAACAATTTTTCTTTCTAGCAGGATCAGCAGTGGACTTGGATAATCTATCCAAGGTGGAATTTTAAGCATCCAGTTCTTTGAACTTTTCCTGACAATCTTTACCAAACAGGTTCTCACAAGTACAATGGATATTTCCCAAATGTGTCTTTTACCCAGAGCTCTAGAACATATTCCTGGAGCCAAGCAATTCTTCGTTCAACTATGGCAATAGCCCGTGGTTCTGCTTATGCACTCAAAGCAGTCAAAGGCTGCACGGTTGGCAAACTTAGAAACATCTTGGCATGTTTGACCAAAGTGAGAAAATACTTTCAATCCACAGGAAGAATAGGACTTAAAGAATATAAATCATCTGAGACCTCCTTCAGGAACATTCCCATGTAGAGACTATAGGAACTGATCCTGGCAGAAAGCCATGGAAGACCCGATGTCCAAAAGCATCCAGGTTCTGCACTCACGTCCTGGAGGATTAGAGGCATGCCTCTTTGCACTCTTGATCCTTCTCATAGCTGATTCCATTACAATAGAGTGGTGAGGAAGCTGAGTCTTATGGAAACCAGGACAAGGAGGGACTCGATACATAGTATCCAGTCTGCGAGAACGAGGAGAGGTGGTGCGAGATGTCTCCCACATCCTTAACATGAGATCATATAAAATCTCATGAATGGGCAAGGTAGCTGCCTCCTTAGGAGTTTTGGGATATTGTAAAATTTCCAACTCCTTGGCCCTTGGCTCTGTTTCAGGAGCCACAGTAATGGACAGGCCCCGAGCCACCTCCCTGATAAAATCCTGGAAGGAAATATCCTCTGAGGAGACATCCTGCGTTTAGGGGAGGAGGGCTCCTCTGTGAGAAGCATCGCTGCATTGACAGAACTGTCAGAATCCTCAGATTCTTTTGAGGACTCGAAGTACCGTCTGTCCGGATGCTCTTGAAGAGCCCGATACCCGTACTGACCCGAAGTCGTACCGGGAGTAACCGGTACCGTCGGGGTATCGGTACCAGAAGGTCATCGGATGACTGGGTACCAGCAAAGCAGACACTGATGCTGATGTTGATGCTATCGGTACCGTTACCGATGCCGGTAGTGGTGGAATTGTCTGTCGTGTTTGAGGGCGTCGATGCCGGCAAGGGAAAGCCGCCAGACTGTGCTCAATAGTCAGGACTCTCTGGTCTATCGTGCTGCCAATGCCTGGATGTCGGTACCCCAGAGCATGGCACCAGTAGTTCTGCCGAGGTCGAGGCCTTGAGAACATCCTAGAACCCCCGATAATGCTTTGGAAGCCGAAGTCCTCCTGCCAGGGTAATTTTGCCAGTGCAGAATCCTCAAGGGCAACGCCAGAGGCATCTCGATGCTTAGAAGGAGATCTACCCTTTGAGGACCGGCTGGACTTATGTTTAGTTACCCGAGATCCACGGGAGGAAGCAGCAGCCCTGGAAGACGTCGATGCCTTTGAAGCTGCATCAGAGGGAAACAGGGTGCTGAGCTTAGCAGCTCGGTTCTGCCGACCTTTTTTAGACATCATGGCGCAGGACATACAATCCGTGATGGAGTGATCAGGACCTAAACATTTTAGACACCATTCATGGGTGTCGGTGACGGAAATGGTACCCGCCACACTCTTGTGCACTTTTTTGAAACCTGAGGCAGGTTTCTCCATGGTAAGGAAACGTTTTTTTTTGGGCCTAAGGCCCAAAAAGGCACGTGCATCTGAAGAAAAATAAAGAATATATATCTATTTTTTTAAGACAGAAATAAGAAAAAGACCGGCGGTACCGGTAAAGCGTCGAGGGAGTGGCAGACGTGACCACAAAAAAGAAATAAAAAATAATTCTTCTGCAGTGACAGGAACACGACCTGCTGGCTCCACGGAAAAAGAACTGGAGAGAGGCAGTTGGGAAAGGCGGGAAGGCAGCATGCAGGTGCTGTGGGATGCTCCCAAAGCTTTCTAATTGGACTCTGGGGAGCGTTCCCGCTCAGGCTCTGTCGGTACCAGACGATACCCATATGTGTTGACTACATTCCTGCTTGTTCTTGGAGATATGGTGTTGTGGATTGCTTTACTGGGTTTGAGAAACTCGTATTTCTGCTCTAAGCAACTCCATCTTACAGTTGGTAACCTCTGGATGATGGTAGTTTTGGGATAAAAGGGACAGAATTTATAAATGCTCTGGTATTAGTTTGTAGTCAAGAGGGCATTGAAAAAATATATTCCTTTAAGAAAAAGTGGCATATCTAGATGATTTTAAATACCAAACAAAATTGAGCAACCATCATTACGTGCTCAGTTTTTTAATGCTACCTAAACTTAGGAGAGGCTTGTGCTAGACTTCCAATACTATGGTTAAGTATTTCAAGGATCCTTTAGCTTTGCAGCTCTCGCTAATAGACAAGATTCTTTCAAAACTGACCATTTTCTGGTTTGATAAACCATAATTTCCTACTTTAGTGGAATTGTTTTTGGGGGTGTTAGGGAGAGAGGGAGGGAACAGTAGATAATTCCGAGATATGTTAAATATGATACATTAGGTATTTAAGGTGTCCTCAAAATTAGCATTAAATGTGGAATTTTTTTTAAATCAGGATGAATAAGCCTCATTAAAGTTGTGTGCGCAAGTTTGGACATCCCTTAGCAAAGTCTGACTAACCAACCCTCACATTTACAAGACCCTCTTTTTAAAATTAATGTATGAATTACTATTTGCTGATTTTAACAAGACTGAAAAAGGAGGATACCCCTTCTATTCAGGGCTTTGGAATATATTTCTGCCAAAGGAGATGCTGCAAAACATTTGGAGTAGTCTAAGAGCTCCAAATATGATGGTCTGTACAAATGGCCATCAAAAATACAGGCAACATCAGAAGCCTAAGAGACATCACATGAATAGGCTTGAAGGGGCTCACCCACCAAGCCCATTAAAGACCTAAAAAGATCAACTGCATAACAGCTCAAGATATAACTACAAATGCTGATGCAATATTGTGTTTTCAATGGTAATATTGCTCATTTGCGCCAGGGAGCAAACCATAATATCTTAGCCTCTCTTGCCGGGGTCAATTCAAACAGCGCACACCATCATTGAAACAAACATTTTAGAGATAGCAAAGCCACTCATTTGTAGCCCAACCAATCAAACCCTCAAACCTTTCACACAATCATACAACCAACAGATAAACCCTTCCATATCTAACCAATGAACAGTCATTAAACCAATCAAAAACTTAATTTATCATTCATTCATAAAACCAATTGCCGTTTCATTCAGAAGATCACCAACCAATCAACATTCACTAGATCCAACCAATGAGGGTTATTTGTGTGCTGGTGATATTTTCAATCACATGGACCGATGAAGGAGCGATAGCAGGCTGAACATGCCTAGCGTAAAGGCAAGCAAAGGGCTCCTCCCGCGGAGCCTGTTCCTGCTGTTGGAGGGTCCTATGGATCGCTTCGTTCAGCTAACGGAGCAACCACAAAAGGGGGAGATTCGAGTGGGCGTTTCATCACTGGCTGAGGTGGTTTTGGCGTGGTCAGCCCTGGATGTTTCGTTCTCCCTGAATGGGCGTCAGCCGCCTTCTGTTTCGACCGTCCTGGTGACCCCTCCTGCGAGAGGAGACGGAGCTCTATCCAAAGAGGTGGGAGCAGAGTCTCGTGAGCGGGCCTCGTCGTTGTGAGAAGAGTCCGGCAGGGTGGCAGCCCAGGGAATCTGGGGCTGTGGACGTGGTCGGTGTTCAATCTGTGGAGACGGCTGTGCTTCCTCATGGAGTGGATGGGGCTGATGGAAGGGTAGCTCCTCTGACTGCAACTGACGTCTGAGTTGCCAAAAGGTTTTTCCTTGAAGCGCCCGGAGATTTCTCTGGAGAGCATCTGGGAGGCGATTTCTCAATTGTCCTGTGCTGTAAGTCAACAGGTGGTTTTAACTATGTCATGGCTGGATAAGCTGGAGAACCTATGCTCTGGGTTCAAGGTGGAACTGGCTGAATTAAAGATAAAATTGATACTGGGGATCAGAAAGTGATTCGAGTTTGAGGTTTCTGATTCTTTAATGAAAGACAATGTTGCTATAAGAATGAAAATGGAAAATCTAGAAAACATTGTTAGAAGGCTTTAAATATTCGGTTACTTAACTTTCCAGTTGCGCCAGTGATTGCTCCTGTGGAGTTGTTTAAAAAAATATATCCATGAGGTTTTGCTGGTACCACCGGATATAACCCCATCCAGTTTCTAAAGCTTATTTTCTACCAAGTGGTAAGAAAGAAGGGAAGGAGGCCGTTGGGATGCTGGAAATGGATATATTGGATGTATCGACCTTTTACAACGCCTAAGGAAGAACTATTTAATGGTGTCTACTATGTTTAGTGACTTTTTTGCGATCCCAGATAGGGACTGGATTCTGAAGCTTTATTATCAAAAAAAATGTAGCCACAGTTTATTTATGGGAAGAGAATTAGATCTTCCTGGATGTCTCCAGAGAGACTCAAAGGCGGCATGAAACGTTTTTTTGTTATTGTCGTGCGCCCTGGGTTCACTCAGATTGGTGCTTTATTCCTATTTAAGGTTTCCCTTGTAAATGTATAATTGTCTTTAAATAAATAGCATAGGTATTTTTTTTTTTTCTCAATGGGAGGATTTATCCTCATTTATCAGGCTCCCATATTGTGACATCTTCTCCTTTGTGAGTAAGACCCCATTATAATTATATGCTCTGTTCTCTGCCCCTTCTTAAAATTATTTTGGGGTTTATTTCTTTGTTGTTGAATACCGGGAAGTCAACTACTCCTGGCTTTCTTTTCTATTGCTTGCTCCCCTTATTTGGTGGGCTAACGACACTCTTGATGTAAGTTTTCCTTTGTAATTATTTCCTTGTATTATTGAACAATTTGTGTCTATCTGTACAAGCGTGTTGGCTTGATTATAATTATAAATTTGCATAAATAAAAAAAAAAAGATTTGAATACATGTGTATTTTTTGTTGCTAATTTGGGAGGGGGATTTTTTGATTGGTGTTTTATGCTGCTCCCCATTCCATAATTTTAGGGAGACTCTAAGAAGGGCATCTGCTGTCTAGGGTCAGACAAGCTCTTGTGTAACTGACTGAATTTCCAAAAACAGGTGTCTGGGGTTTTTTTTTTGAGGATCCCACATTATGGCAGAAAGCCCTCTATGAGCCAAACAACTGAGAGGTGGACTCATACCCTTCATTGGGACCACTGCGATGGAGAGACCCTCCAATGGCAACTTACCTTACTAACTCAAAAGGGCTAAAACAGCTAAAAGGCTTCAATCTTTAATCCCAAATTGTTAGCTAGAGAAGAAATGAAATTTCACACTCTTGTGCTAAAAGACTGAAGAATGAAAGGATGTGTGACCCTTATCTTCCAGTAGCATTAGCAGCATTTGATATAACACACAGCATCCTCCTCCACTGCCTACAAGAAGCCGAGCATGCAGGATAAGGTTCTTCAATGGTTCCAGTCCTACTTGATAGGTATCAGCTAATTCGAACAAGCTCTGGCACCTCCACTCCCTACGGCCAGGACTCAAGGAATACCTCAGGGCCCCACACTATTGTGCACTGCTCTAAACATTTATCTACAACCACTCTGCTCCATAATAGTCACACATCAACTTCCACATATACGCAGATGACATTATGCTATATGGATCAATAACTACCACAAACCCAACACACAGTTACTGCATTGTTTCAACATATCCAGATCGTTTTCTTGGAACCATCTCAGTCAACCTCAAGACAAGCATTATTTGTCACAAAGAATGCAACCTTCACCCCACCAACCCACCTCACCCTGGGAACCCAAATAACAGTTCAAGCACAAATAAAATACCTAGGAGTCATTTCTCGACCACTCTCTCTCAGATAGCAAAACCGCAAGAATATTCTTCAAACTAAAATGATACAGCACCTTCAGACCACTCCTAGACCCTCAGGACTTCATATCAGTACTACAAGCAATGGTTCTCCCCCACCTTGACTACTGTAATGCACTATATCAAGGACTTCCAGCTCTCCACCCCACTACAGACAGCCCTTGAACACAGCTGCCAGGATCATACCAATTTTGTGAATGTCATTTTGTGGAAGAGATTTCTTGATGACATTTTCATATGGACCTCTGACTTGCCTTCCTTAAATGCTTTTATCAAGTGGCTTGATACTATTAAGCTTCATATAAAGTTTACAGCCATGTGTCAATGGATCGACTGGAGGTTCTGGATATGACCATTCTTCATTATCTAACCAGGCACCCTGTTTAGAAAAACCGGTTTCAGCAAAATAGTTTGAGCTACAGGAGTTTTCATCCTGAACCCCTTCATAAGGGATTACATTATGGACAATTTTTGAGGATCCAGAGACTGTGTACATCGGTGGCTCAATTTCAAACTTCATGTGGCTGACTTGAAGAATTGGCTTCTTAAGGGTTATCCCTCAGGGGGTAAATTTCCTGTGCGTATCCGGCGAGGGGCATTGTATTCATCATAGGAGAATGTTTTTTTTTTTTAATCCCTGATTTTGATGGTGGACGTGTGGAGGGCTGAGGGGGGAGGGGTAACGGTGGCGGGTCGGTCTGATAATAGTATCGGCAGGATTGTTTGAGAGCATGTCATTATTGTCCATAGGCATGATGCCTATTCCTATGCAGGTATCAGGTGGCTGACCTTTTGAGTTGAAAATCATTGGGTCTCCTGTGGTTATCAGTACAGTCCTTGTTTTAGTAAGTTTTTTACGGATCACCTATTCTCGGGGAAGTAAATTTTAGCGTGGTAATGTTTTGGGTTGTACAAAATCTGGCAGTTTTTGTGGATCTCCGACCAGTATTACGGGCGCTATCTGGGAGGTCGCGGGGTCCCATTCGCCATGGTAATCATTGTGGCTATTGCGAATCTATTACGCAGGTCTGTATGAGTTTTGACTCCGGGGTTGGGAGCGAAATTATCTAATTCGGAGATGGCAGCAACTCACATGGTACTTCGACTTTTGTTTGTGTTATTTGGCTGGAATGCCCCCTGGCTCATTATCATTATGTGGGGAGTGCGACTACAGAGACCCAGTGTGAAGATTCGCTATTGGGTCGAAAATGCCTCAAGGCTCCGTTAATCAGTCTTGGACAGCTCCAGTGGTGCAACACTTGCCATTGATCAATAAACATCATTGCTTTCTTGTTGAAGCATTTGAGAATGCGACAGCGATCTGATCATGGTCCGGCGTGGAGTGCCTTCGATGGTGGGGATCGTGTGGCTAAAGTTGGCTGTAGATTGGAACGAGCGATGGATATTTATCCCTTAGCGGAGTGCGGGGGAGGCCTGATTCCCCCGCTGGTCTAAATCGTGAAATTGACTGGTTGGGGTCTTTGATTTTTCCTCTTTTGTTAGTTCTTGATATGGCCTTGCATACACTATAGGACTGATCCCGGGTTATGTGGGTGAGAAAGTCCGCTTGGCTGTGATTGAGTGCTCTCAAGGTCGAGTGAGGCTTTTTTTGTGAAGCAGCCTATCCTGAGGCACGCTTCCGGCTCTTTTCAACAGCTGCTTGGTTCGAGGCACAGTTTTTTGGGTGGTTGAAGAAGTTTGGAGCAGCACTTCGAATTCATTGGGGGGCACTTTGATAGCAAGAGGCTTCTGTGGCCTCGAAAAGCGTGGGCATGCTGTCGTGTCGATGGACTAGATAGGGCGTAGCTTACTTCACTCTTTAACAGGGTTGTTCTCGCAGAGGAGGGAGCAGCAGGAATCAGTCCTCCAACAATGATGGGTAGCGACGTCGGCGACAGACGAAGCCCTCGGAGCAAGTTTTCCCCAGCTTTCAAAGAAAGCCTTTGGGAATTGCAGCGGGCGCATGCGCGTGTCCTCTCTTCTTCCAGCCGCCCAAGGGTGGCCATCTTGCATCCAGTCTGATGACATAGCTAAAAGACAGCATAAAATTAGGCGTAAACAAACGAAAGGCATAGAACGTGCACACTCCAAGGGGAGGAGGGTAGGGTTGTGAGGTACTGATTCCTGCTGGTGCTTTCCTGGAGAACACCTGTTACAGGTGAGTAACCTACGGTTTTTTCTCCATGAGGACCCAAGCAGGAAGTCATAGGTCGCATCAACATTATGGGACTCCTAATACCCAAGCTTAAGGGTGCTTAGCCGCCGGGACCCTAAAGGTGCGAGCAAAAAATAATGAGCTGCCTCGAATGGGTCCAGTAGCATCAGAATGAAGGAATGCTTTGCTGGCTGGACTATGTCTCGCAACGCGGTAGGGCCCATACAACATGGACGAAGGGTAGGAGTTGCCTATACCTTGAAGAGGTATACGGAGGGACTGCCCTGTCTCCGAAAGCACGTGTCCTCTGCGGACTGACTCCCTCATCCAGGCAGTAATGGGCTGCAAAACGTCTGGCTTGAAGAGCGCAAGAGTAGCGGCCCAGGCATAAGATTTCTGGGCGAAGCTCAATGGAAAATATCGGAGGTAAGCTAATACCGACGTAGGCCTTTCGCGCCAAACACGATGAGCTGTGACTCTATTTTCTTCTCAGCATCTGAGGCTGGCTGCCTCGTAAGCCCAACAGCGATACAGTGCTCGTCAATCCAGATGGACAGAGTACGCTTGGAGGACAGGAGGGTCGCTCGCACACCCTGTGGGGGTCATAAAGACACGAAAAGCTGAACAGCCCTTTAGGTTGCTCCCGCGTACGGTCAAGGTAGAAGGTCAACGCACCTTCTACAGTCCACGGGTAGGCAGGACCATTTTACAAAGCTCGGCTGGAGTGTGGGCCTGGGAAAGTAGGGGCGGAAAGTACCAACTCCTGTTGGATGGGAAAAGGGGAAACCACTTTGGGAAGGAATTTAGGTGGAGTCCGTAAGGAATCCCCGGTTAGTGGTAGAAACTAGTGTAAGGAGGAGGGATTTTTTTTTTTCCAGAAACACCAGGGGGCCTTGCAGCTCACTAACGCGTTCTAGCAGAAACGTGAGGGATACCCAAGAACAAGGTTTTCAAGGAAAGAAAAAGTAGTGGACAGGTAGCCATAGGCCAAAAGGCGGACAGGGTAATGCCGCTGCAACACCACATTAAGGTCCCAGTCCGGGGCTGGCGGGCGCAAAGGTGGCTTAAGGCGAAGGAGGCCTCTGAGAAACCGAAGACACCGATTTGAGGGTGGCTGGAAAGAGGTCTACCATCCACAGGCATTGTTTGATGCGCAGAAAGAGCACGGAGCGTGGACCCTTTACCGAGTTGGACTTTAGTCCAAGGTTGGAGAGAGAGAGGGAAAGTACTTGCAAGACCACTGATGCTGAAAAGAGGAAAGGATATTGAGACTGCTTAGTACACCAGATGGAGAAAACCGACGCCACTTGAGAGCGTAGGTGCTGAGGTGGAGGGCCCTCCTGGAGGGCCAAGACGACCTCCTCCACATCTGGAGGTCGCTGCAGAGGAGCAAGGATGACCCTTTCAGCAAGCCAGGCCAGCAGATGAAGGGACCGGAGATTTGGGGTGTAGGAGAGTCCCCTGATCCTGGCACAGGAGGTCGGGCTGAAATCCCAGTGGAAGAGGTGTGTCTTCCGCTAGCTGCTTCAGAAGCGGGATCCCTGGTTGTCTCGGCCACCGGGGTGCCTCTAGGATCATCGATGCTTTTTCTCTGATAACCTTGAAGTGCGTCCGAGTCACCAGTGGCATGGGAGGAAACGGCATACAAGAGGCCGGTTAAGACCATGGAAGTAGAAAAAAGCATCCGCCGCTACACGGGAGAGGATGGGACTGTCGAGAGCAGAATCTGGGCAGCTGCCGGTTCAGAGGACTGGCAAACAGATCCATGCTGGGGAGGGCCCCCCACTTGAGAAAGATCCGCTGAACCACCAGCGGATCCAACTTTTTTTTTTTTTTTCACACTCGTCACGTGGCTGGAGGATCCTGATGAGCTTGGTCGGCAAGGTTAATTTTCTTGACCTGGGAGATTAGAGAGCCTTGAGGATGATGACCGTGGTGGCCTGCAAAAGAGCATAGTCGTTGCGGCCTCCTGACAGAGAAGGAAGGACATTGTTCCGCCGGGTTGTTCACGTAGAACATTGCCACCTGATCGTCTGTCTGTTATCAGCACCGACTGTTGAGAAAAACAGGTGTGAGAGAATGCTTTGAGCGGCGAGCGCGGATGGCTCTGAGCTCCAGGAAGTGAAGTTATCTGCTGAGCAGACTCCAAAAGGAGTCTAGAGGCCTTGAGTACATGTCCCTTGGCAATGTGCTCACCAACACAGGGGAGAGAAGAATCGGTCGTCAGGACCTGAGAATGCGTAGGGGGCTGAAAAGTCACTCCTAGTACAAAAGTTTTGGCAGATGAAGCCACCATTGTAGAGAAGAGACCAGCTGGTCGGAGATCCGTACAGAGTCCGCTAGGTTCCACGTGGCCTGATGCCATTGATTGCGAAGGCAACACTGAGCTACTCATGTTCAGATATCGGGCATTGGGGGTCCCCAGGACCGTGGAAGCCATATGGCCGAGCAGTCGCAGAAAATGCCTGACTGAGACCAACGCATTGCTGTGAAAATTGGCCCGCGAGATCCATGAGCCGCTTTGCCCTGTCCAGATGGGGGAAGGCCCGCACCTGAAGTGTGTCCAACCGAGGGCGCCGATGAACCCGAGATTTTTGAGAGGGGAGCAAAGTGGACTTTTGCGAAGGTTATGACAAAACCCAAGTGCTGGAGCAGAGCCACAGTGCGATGATATGGGCTTGAGGTGGCCCCTGGGCACACTGGGCTCTGATGATCAGTCGTCCAGAGGTAGGTGAACACAAACAGACCTTGAAGTCGCACGATAAGCCGCCACCACGGCGAGGCATTTGGTTAACACCCTGGTGGCAGGAGGCATAGGCCAAAGTGCAGCACTCTGTACTGAGAATGATTTCCTCCCACAACAAATCTGTAGATATTGTCTGTGGTCCGATTGAAGGATGGATATGAGTATATGCATCTTTCAGATCCAAGGAGCATAGCCAGTCCTCCCTGCTGGAGGTAGGGCAGCAGGATTCCAAGGGTAAGCATCTTGAACTTTTCCTTTGCAAGGAAATTGTTGAGGTTTCGCAAGTCCAGTATGGGTCTGAGGCCTCCTGTTTCTTTTTGGAATCAGGAAGTACCTGGAGTAAAACCCTTGACCCTTCAGGTGGTGGGGCACCGGTTCCACGTCTTGTTCCTGGACAAGACTTGCTAACTCCTGAAGGAGTAAGTCCCTGTGCAAAGGGACTTCTGGTAGGCTCACCCGGGAAAGTAAGCAGTGAGTGCCCTCTGGTGAAATTGAAGAAGATAGCCCTTTTGAGAACTATGTGAAGTACCCCAGGTATCTGTGGTGATGTTGGACCGCCTTTGGGCAAAGTGATCCAGCCGGCCTCCTGTGCGGACGAGAAACCAGCTGAGGGGGAGAGGCTATGCTGAGGAAGTGAAAATCCCCCACCCTGCTGAGCATGGTCCGGTGGTGCAGGTTCTGGGGGCTTGCTGCCTAACGTGACCCATTACCACCCCGGCCCTTTGCCTGCTTTCCCTGTTTGGGAGCGTGCTGAGGCCTTATACTGAGGGTAGTATTTATAGGCAGCACCTTTCCTCGGGTAAAAGGGTTTTTTCCCCTAGGCCTTCTTCCTTGCGAAGGGGCAGAGGTCGTTCTCGAAAAATACTTCCTGTGTGAGATTCCTCCGTCTCGATTTTGTGCAGCCTTTCTCATCCATGGGCTTGCCAAGAGAGGTTATCACCTCGGCAGGGGACATCAACCAACTTGTCCTGTACCCAGGGCTCGAGGTCGGACTGCTGAATCCAAGCCTGGCAGCGTCGCCACCGGATTTCCTGCCCACAAGTCTACGCGAGCCTAAGCCTCAAAGACCATCATAGGCTGCTCGAGATATAAACTTGGAGCACTCCCGAATACCAGTTGACAAGGTTTGGAACCTCTTCGCAAAGGTTCTTCACGAAAGACACAGCAGAGAACGCGGCTATTTCCTTAGCCAGGTCTCGGATATACATGCCCATAGTAGAGCTGGTATGCCTGGACTCGACAAGCAAGCATAGAGCCCTGGAAGCACTTTCTACCGAGGGCAATCCAGCGTTCGGGCTTCCCTACCAGGGGGCACCGAGGAGTGCATTTTTTGACTCTTAAGTCTATGCATGGTCGATTCCACCACCATGGGAATGGTGCGGTATTTGTGCCTTCTGGAAGCCCGGGCTCATTGCGGACTCGATAAATGGAATCGACCCCGCTTGCTTTATACCTGCGACGACACCGGGCTCTCCCACATTCGTAAGAGAAGTCGTTCCATCATCTTAGGAACCGGTACCAGAAATGCCATCCTTCTTGGGAGAGTCCATATTGGGGAGGTCATCGAGTTCCTTCGACTCGAGGCTCCTCCTCGGGATCCGCGGGGAAGGCCAGGGCCTTGGCCATACCCCTCACGAAGTCTCGAGAACCGTGTATCCTCCGGGGGGGACCGTCTCTGAGGTTCGGACTCGGGGGCGTCCGAAGGGACACACCGAGTCCGAAAGGAACCAGGTGACTCTTCGTCCTCAGATTCCCAGGCCGACTCTCCTCGGAGGAGGAGTCGAGCGGCTCCGGTCGGGCGGGCACCGATGCTATCCGCTCCGACGCCGAGGGAGTCGGCGTCGACGACCTCGGTCCCGAAGGGAGGCCGAAAGGAGACCTCGACCGAGGATCGACCTCGAGCCCTCATGGACTCGAGGATCGGCTCGGTCTCCGGGGTCGATTTGGAGGTCGACGTCCCGGCGGTCAGGGCAGCAGAAGCACCGGCGAGGCCAGCGATCAATACCCGCTGCTGGTCCAAGAAGAAGGCAGTCAGACTGCTCTCCAAGGCCGTCAACCTGAGTCCGAGCTCAGGAGACCCAGCAGCCCCCGACTCGGGCCCCGACGGCGTCGGGCCCGACGTCGGGTCCTTCGGAGGCGAGTCAACGAGGACAACAGTACTCACGTGAGCGGGCAAAGTCCACCTCGAGTCGAGGATGTTTTGACGGCCTCTCCATCTCCGAGGACCCGGGACGGGAGTCGGGGCTATGCGACCTGGCCCTCGAGGAACCAGGAGCGTCCACCGATCCCGCCCTCGCGGGTTTCTTCTTCCGATGATGTTCCCGGGTAGGAGACCCCCTCTCAGAGGAACTTCGACGATGCTCAGGACCAGAGTCCCGAGACGTCGAAGCCTCTGACGAGGTCCGAGCCCGGCCGGAGTCAGAGAAGATACGCTCCCGCTGATGCTGCCGACTCCTCAAAGCTTTTGAGGACATTTTGCCGCATGGCACACAGATCAGGGAGTCATGATCTGGGCCGAGGCAGCGGAGGCAGAAGTCATGAGTGTCTGTAAGAGACATGAGTTTCTTACAGAGATCACACTTTTTAAAGCCGCTGGCAGCCATCGGGGGAAAAAGGGCCCCTGCGAGGTCGAATGACCGGGCTGCCAGGGAAAAAGGAAAAAGGCGCGAAATCTGTCACGAAGGACAAAAAACGAAAAATACTGGACGGACTCGCAACCGGCGTTCGCGAGTCCGGCGGGAAAAGAACCGGCATCGAACCGAAGAAAAAAAGAGAAAATAGAGAAAATCAACTTTTCTGCGGGGATTCACAGGCAACGTCTGTAGGGCTCCGCGGAAAAAAAGAAGCCTGAGCACGATGGCACCCTTGGGCGGGCAGAGGACCGCGCATGCGCGCTGCAATTCCCAAAGGCTTTCTTTGAAAGCTGGGGAAAAATTGCTCCGCGAGGGCTCCGTTGGCGCCGACGTCACCCATATGTGAGGGCTGACTTCCTGCTTGGTCCTGGAGAAAAGTGTGCTTTTATTTTCTGTCAGTTTTGAATGATTAAGATTATGGCATGAGAATTTTTTAAAAGAATAAAAAAAGGGGGCTTGTACTGCGTGTGAGGTCGAGTGTTCTCGCTTCCTCTTGCAGTTTATACCCAACAAAAATGGTGAAGTGTTGAAGGGAGGTTTACGGTATTGTTTGAAATTACTGATCATTTATATTTGAATACCGGTTTTCTGGGACTATTATATTTGATTAGGATCATACAAAGGGCAAAGTAGTAGGAACACATCACTTCAATACAGAAGAACCTCCACATCCTCCCACTGGAATCTCGGATCAAGTATAAAGCCTTACTACTGATTCACAAAGCACTACAGCAACAATCACATCTACACAACCTCCTACCACGACCAAACTTTGGGAAAATCCACAAGGCAGACCACTAACAATGTTCTGACCATACCACATGCAAGGACAACACACAATTAAAACATATGCTGATGCATTTGACCTCTACACCCCATCCCTATGGAACTCTCTCCCAACCAAAATCTGGAAGAAGGACCTCTCCTTTTAGAAACAAAGACCCACTTATTCAGAGAACACTTTGGCACAGACTTGAGCAACATCCAATGAATGCAGGATTACGTTTTACACAAGATAAATGTGGCAGAGATATGAAGAATAGTAAATAAGTTAGGAAATCCTGGTGCTTACTCAATCGGAGCTGTAAATAAATTGAGACCATGTTGACTATATAACCCCCTGTAATATGTTATGACCTGTTCGATGTATTTCTTGTTTAATGTAAACCACTTTGACCCAGTGAAAAGTGGTATATAAGCATAGCTAAATAAATTGTGGGATTCCTGAAAACACAAATGGACTAGCTATGCCTTGAGGACTGGGTTGGGAACCCCTGCTCCAAGTGGTAGAGCCCCACACTAGGACCAACTGCTCCGGGTCCTCATCCATATCAGTTTGAGCTCAATACAACCCCTAGCTATGTAGCTGTTACAAAGAATAGCCTGCAAGGCTAAACCCATCACCTCAAAGGCTTGCCAGGTGGTGGGCACCAATATCCCACCACAGCCACTCTAGCCAGACTCAAAACTGTCATAGGCCTCAAGTCACATACTGGATCACTCCAACCTTGATGACTAGACTCTTAAAGCATTGGTGGTGTTCATCGGACAGTCCAACCGAGAACCTGGCAAGCTCCTTCGCCAGGTCTCGGGTACATGACCATTGTATAGCTGATATGCCTGGGCATCAAGCCCTGGAAACACTTAACAAACCTTTCCATTGTGTTGACCTCCTGACCCGGAGGGCACAGAGGAGTGCGCCTTCTGGCTTCTGATCCAGCGCATGGTCAACTCCACCACCATGGAGTTGTGGGGTAGTTGAGTTTCGAAGCAGAGGTCTTACAGACCTGATAACATGGCATCACAATGTGGAACCATAATGGGGTTTCCCACATCCTGAAAAGGAGATGCTCCAAGATGGGAGGCACAGGCACCGGTACCGCTATGGCATCCTTGGGAGGAGAGTCATACTAGAGTATGACCAGGACCTCCGACAAAGGCTTCTCCGCTGCCTCGATGGTGAAGGCAGGGGGCCTTGCCCATGTCCCAGATGAAGTCCAGGAAAGCGGTCTTGAGTGGGGACTCCCAATGCTCCTGAGGAGAAGGGTCTGACAAAGTGTAGTTACCCACCTGTAAAGCGTAGTTACTCACCTGTAACAGGTGATCTCCGGGAACAGCAGGAATTTAGTCTTCACATATGGGTATCGTCGGTACCGACGGAGCCTGCGCAGGAACGCTCCCCAGCGTCCAACAGGAAAGCTTTTTGGAGCATCCCTCAGCACATGCGCACTGCCTTCCCCCTTTCCAACTGTCCCTCTTCAGTTAAGTTTGCAGCCGAGTGAAAAGGATAGAGGGAGAGAGGAAAAGACAAAAGATAGAGAGACAACTCCTAGGGGAGGAGGTAGGTTGTGAAGACTAAATTCCTGCTGTTCCCGGAGATCACCTGTTACAGGTGAGTAACTACGCTATCTCCAGGAACAAGCAGGAATGTAGTCTTCACATAGGAGAACTCCCTAGCTGACGATGCCAGGGAGATAGCCCCAGGAAGGTGCCAACCTGGAAAGGTAGGCATCCTTCCTCCCATGGATCTCTGGCATTCCACCAGGGTTGGTGGGTAGGAATTAAATTAGGTCTGAAAGAGATTTTGAAGAACAGCTTAGCCAAAGAAGGCATCCTGACGGGAGGCTTTATCCAGGCAGTAGTGGGCTGTGAAGGTGTGTACCAAAGCCCAGTGGCTGCTCGACAAATGTCATCGATAGACACAGAAGTGGAGGTTAGCCATGGAAGCTGCCATGGCTCTCTCACGTTATGAGCTGTGACATGGTCCTGAAGAGGAAGACCCTTACTCTCAAACAAAGGATATGCATTGGGCAATCCATTTAGATAAAGTTCTTTTGGAGACTGGTTGTCCCAAATGACTAGGATCAAAAGTTATAAAAAAATTGGGAGGACATTCTATGTTGCTGTGTTCTCTGTAGGTAAAAGGCTAAGGCCCTTTTACAATCCAAAGTATGAAGGTTTCTTTCTGCATTAGAGGCGTGAGGCCTCGTAAAAAATACAGGAAGATAAATTGATTGATTTAAATGAAAAGGCGAAACCACCTTTGGCATAAAGTGTGGATGAGTTCTAAGAACAAACCTTATCATGGTGAAACCTAGTATAAGGATTAGCCACTAAAGCTTGCAGTTCACTAACGTGACGTGCAGAGGTGATTGCAATTAGGAAGATGACCTTCCAGGTCAAAAACTTAAGGGTTGTAGTGGCTAAAGGCTCAAAAGGGCTGAGGGCTGCCTGCTTTAGTTCCCGCCCCCGGTGGTGGCTTTTGAGGTGGGTTTAGGGGCCCTTCCTCATCTGGATAGGGAGGGCCCTTGTTGAGCGCTTAGTGTTTATTCAAGATGGCTCTGCTTGGTTTTGACCAGAATTCGCTCCTGAAGGAGTCCTTTAGTCTGCTTCTAGGGATGGGGGAGGTTTAACCCCAATCGATTGCGACAAAAATAAACATACAATAAACCGTCCCCTGAAGGTCTCTTCTTGTGGCCCTTTCTGCATCTTGAGGTCTCCTTAGCTGTTGTTCGGATGAGTTTCTAGGCAAAACAGCAACCAGGGTGAAGATTCCTGGGGTTCCTGCTTGATTAGCTGTCACATCTCTCCCTCTTGGGATTCTTTCAGCAGCCCGTTTTGGAGTCCTTGTAACCAGCCAAGTGCGGTAGCGCTTGTGCAAGAGAGAACAGGGGTTGACCTAAGTCTAGTGAGTCCACTAGTGTGTCCACACGAGTTCTCCTACCAAATTCTGCGAACTGTGGTTGTAGGAGGGTGAGCTGTAGCCCTCTAGAGCTAAAGCTTCCAAAACAAGAGCGGACTGTCAGGCCTCTTGAATGGTTGGTCTGGCTTTGAGAAGCAGTGAGAGGGAAATGCTATGGACTGCTGAGAAATTTATCGAGCCCCTGCCACGCTTGGGGTGCTCATAGTTGGTGTGGGGTCCACCTGTGGCCCTAGTTATAGAGGAGTTTTAGTTGAAGGTTGGTTAGCCGGACAGGATACCTAGAGCAAGAAGAATGTGATACTCTGGCGAGAGCCCACAGTCGTAAAGCTTGTTGCATACCACAGAGCCTGTCCCGCCTTGCTTGACATAGAACATGGGTACTTGATTGTCCATCTGGAGCACAGTTACTTACCTGTAACAGGTGATCTCTGGGAACAGCAGGAATAAGTCTTCACATATGGGTACGTCGGTACCGACGGAGTCTGCGCGGGAACGCTTCCCAGAGTCCAATCAGAAAGCTTTTGGAAGCATCCCAACACGCCTGCGCGCTGCCTTCCCAACTGCCTCTCCTCAGTTAAGTTTTACAGCTGAGACAAAGAGAGAGAGCGAAGCAAGGACGGGAAAGATAGAGATAGAGACAGGCAACTCCTAGGGGAGGTGGGTGGGTTGTGAAGACTTATTCCTGCTGTTCCCAGAGATCACCTGTTACAGGTAAGTAAATGTGCTATCTCCAGGAACAAGCAGGAATGAGTCTTCACATATGGGGACTCCCAGCTCATATGCCCGGAGGGAGTCCTAGCATGTTGCAAGTCTAGAACGAGCCATGCTATACCTCAGGACCTCAGGCATCCTGGGGATGGAGGGCAGGAGTTGAATATAGAAAAGGAGCTGTAGAACAGCTGGCTAGAACAGGGCTTCAAAGGGAAGACCCTGTATCGAGGGCATTTAGTAGTAAAATATTGTGATCTGGACCTCCCTTGTTGGCATTGCACAGGAGCACTGAGCTCCATATGGATCTGATAAAAGCCAGTGAATATGCTCAAGGGGTACCTCACTGTAAGTAGAGGTAACAAAGTAGATCAAAAACAAGTGGAGGCCAGAACCCTTCAGGGTTAGAACAAATAGCCCCAGGGAAAAACTGGGGTAGTATAAGTAGAGCTTCAGCAGACACGCAAGGTACTATTGAATTAAAGCTTAAGCTGTTTTGGTCTAAGAGAAAAAATGAGTCTGACCTAACTGGACTGGGGTTGGATCAGTCCATATAGGGAGAAAGGGTATGGAGACCCTTGTACCTGATAAGGAAGTAAGAACAGACTCAGAAGCGCTAAGCTTTAGAGTAACTGAAGCTCCGCAATGTCTTTCCTAAATGGGTCACTTAGGAAAGAGAAGGTACATGGAGAGCTTCAGGAGTACCTAAACCCAAAGGTTAAGGTAAAGGGGGTTATTAATTACCACAGGAAGTGGTTATAGGTATAGCCCCTAAATATGCCGGAACAGCATTGATAGGGGTAGTGCCCATCTGTCAGGATCATATAGGAATGTAAGGATATCTGAACCTAACAGATAGATGGATACAGATCTATCTAAAAATATATCTCATACAGCTACACACATATAGGCATATATGCATATATCCCAAAGAGAGATATATATGGGGCAGAAGATACACAGATAGATATAGATAGTATATATATCTATATATATATATACCCAGAAGAGTAGGTCGGCATACGGAGACTGTCTCCAGGTATATGGATGGAGAGATGTTCAAAGATCCCCATCACCCTTATAGGGAGAGAGGGAGATTTATCTGACAACAAGAAGGTTGACACCTACTTGAGTAGATAAACAGGAAAAAATCCTCTCCTGGTTATGAATGTTATAGTCAGAGGAAGGTTGTCCTTGACAAAAGGGTGGCTTAATTCTTTGTAGAATTTGAGCTGTTGAATAACCAGGATGGCCTACCTGAAGATGGCAGAGGATACATTAGTCTGCAGACCAGAAGTCCAGATATCTCCAGAGTTGTGGTATGGAGATTGGATAGAGGAGGCTACTAGAGGAAGATACCCTAGCGATCCGCCTATGAGGGCAAGATGGGTATTAGATGTCCTCTAGTTGCCAGAAAAATTTTTATCCTGATGGGAAAAATCCCAGGCAATATGGGCCAAGCCAGGGAGTTGGCCCTCTTTTAGGCTTTCACGTGATGAAAGCCTGAGGCTTATGCCTCAGAGATTTAAGATAAGATGGAAAGGGTAGAATACCTGCCAGGCATGAATATGACTGGGGGAAACCCTTTTAAACCATCTGGGGTTATCTGCTAGGGAAGATATTGATGCTCTCTAGCAAGGGCCCATAGTGCAAAGCTACCCTGTAGAGTTGCAGAGAGCATGCTGCAGGTTGGTTAGAAGAAAAACTGGCTGTGGACAATCCCTGGTGAGGAATGTGGACAACCAGTAGGTAACCAACTATTCTGCCAAGGACAAAGAATAGAAGATAACCTAACCAAACTGTGAAACAGGGTTTCCCAACGAGGTTAATAACCTGTTTGGGACTTAGTACTGAGGTTAGGAGGATTGCTAGTGGAGAGGAAGCCCTGGTTGTGTAATGAACAAAACCTGTGGCGTAACCACTAGAAATTTTTGCATCTGCAGCAAGTATGAGGGCAGCATAGAGAATTTCTTCCCCTACTCTGTAGATTGGGAAAAAGAAACCAACAGACATGGTAGGACTTCCTATTGTCTGAGGAGCTGCCCTAAGGTAACAAGGGGGAGACAACTCCAAAAGGGAGAATCCCCCGGTAGAAGAGGTAGAGGACCATAGGGGCTTACCCGTATAAAGAGTCACTCTTACAAAGAGTTGCAGGAGACCAGTATGGAGGAAATCTCCGACAGGTGAGATGATACATGCCAGTAGATGGAAACAACTGTCTATTGATAGTTGTTACCTCTCCCTCTCCTCCAGAGGAAGAGGAAAATCTGTTAAGAATGGGCATGATCATCATGAAGAGTCTTAAGAAAAGATGTCTCATGAAGAGATATCTAAGTAGGTTAGGATAAATTAGTGCAGATACTGCAAGTAAAAGAAGCAGACTGCTATCCCAACCCCCAGACAAAGGGGCAATGATCTATTTAAAACCCTGCAACTGCTGGGTTTGTTGACCCTGTTGGGGTTGTGGATTGCTCAGACTAGAACGATGTTTCCCCTGTTTAGGGACATCTGAATGATGGGCAGATGATGGGTAAAACCTTCTCCCCTTAGGGGTTGAAAGTTGGTAGGACCTTTCCTACCTACTGGGAAAGAAGGCGGCGCAGAGCAGCCTCTGGAAAAAGGAAAGTCAGTGGAGAACTGAGTAACCTGAAGTAAAGACTCCTTGTTGAAGAGATTCTCTCCAGTGCAAGGAGTATTTCCCAGTCTTTCCTGTGCCCATTTGTCCAAGTCTGAGGCCTGAAGCCAGGCTCTACGTCGTGCCCCTATAGCTATAGCAGAAGTCCTGCTAACAGACTCAAAGGAGTCTAGGGTAGCACGAGTAAGGAACTTAGAGATATTCTGAATATGACTAACCAGTGAGGAATAGTCTGAACATCTGGGCTCCTGAAGAAAAGGAGTCAAAAGATGTAACTGCTTTGTGATCTCTTCAAGAGATAGACCCATATAAAAAAATATATGAGAGAATCCTTGCTGAAAGCATAGAGGTCTGGAAGGTTTGACGTCCAAAGGCATCTAGTGTCTTAGACTCACGACCTGGCGGACAAGAAGAGTGCTTTTTAGTACTCTTCACTCGCCTCAATGCTGATTCCACTACAATGGAATGATGAGGAAGTTGAGTCCTTTGAAACCCTGGAGAGGGGGGCACCTGATATAGGAGATCAGTTGCTCTAGGAAAGTGGGGGTACCTTTAAAGGAGATTCCCACATTCGTAGAAGATCCTGCAAAGAATGATGCAAAGGAAGCATTATATTTTCCTTTGCTTCGTTAGGGACAGAGAGGTATTCTGTACTCCCTTGTGTAGGATCTTGTCCAGGGACAGGAATGGCAAGTGATTTTGCCATATCCAGGAGGAAAGTCTGGAAAGAAAGATCCCTGGAGGGAATTCCCCCTGGATAGGCTAGATCTGATGAAGAACTAGCCTTGGCACCAAGGGATCTATTCCAGTATATAGGAATAGAAGATCCTGAATGGTGCAGAATGGGATCCTTAGATAGTGGTCGCTGGTACTGCAGGACAGAACCAGCAACAGTCGGTAACATGTCCATGCTTGGAATCGATTCCAAACTCGGCATCGAGGGAATCGATACTGACGAGTCAAGAATGGAAGGTACCGACTGTAAAGGTACTGTGGATGTCGGTACCAATGTCGGTACCGAAACTGATGCCGGAGGAAGGAAAACCAGCCGGTGGCAACTCTAACGGTATCGGTGGAACCGAGGGTTGCGGATCCGAGGTATCGGAACCGAGCCTCCGGTACCGACGGGAGTCAGTACCAAGGCGAGTCGGTACCCAGTCCTCCAGACTGGAGATCGATTCTAGACTCGGCATCGAAGGAAGCGAGTCTATCGATGCACGTCTGGAGGGTACCGACGTCAGAACTCGTATCGGTGTCGATACCGATACTGTAGAATCGATCTGAAGTGTATCCACCGGCCCCGTAGGTACTGGAGATGCCAGACAATCCTCGGTGAGGAATATTTCATCCAACACCGGAGCCGATGCCGGGGTATTGGTACTGCTCGAAGCGGATGCCACCACCGGACATGGCTCAGGTATGTTCTGTGAGGGGTGAACCTCAGGAACAACCTGAAACCCCACATAGGCTTTGGAGGCCGAAGACTCCCACCGGGGTTTTGAAACCAGTGGATTCTCGAGGGCAAGGCCGGAGGCATCTCTATGCTGTGCATGAGAACTGCCGCTCGAGGACTGGCTAGTCTTAACAGACTGTTTTTGGGTTACCTGATCCTGTGTAGAAGATATAGTCGGTGCCCTGAAGTTGGAAGGGGACCGCGTGTCGAGGGGAACTCGATGTTGAAAACTGCTTCTCACAGCACTGGTGCCCGAAGGCTCCGGAGGACAATGGTCAGGACCCAAACAGGTTAGACACCAATTGTGAGTGTCTAAAAATAAAGTTGTACCGCCACAGTTTGTGCATTTCCTGGGGAAAAAGGCTGGCGGTTCCATGAGGAAAAATGGAGAGGCCTAGAAGCCTAAGAAAACACTAAGATAGAAATTTTATATTCCTTAAGGAAAAAATTTTACAAGAAAAGAAAAGAAAAACACCGGCGGTACCGGTGGCGTCGGGGAAGGCAGCCGCGACCACAAGAAAACTAAAAAATAAAAGAAGAATTTTCTGCGGGTGACAGGAGACGTCCTGCCGGCTCCGCGGAAAAACGGAAACTGAGGAGAGGCAGTTGGGAAGGCAGCGCGCAGGCGTGTTGGGATGCTTCTAAAAGCTTTCTGATTGGACACTGGGAAGCGTTCCTGCGTGGACTCCGTCGGTACCGACGTACCCATATGTGAAGACTCATTCCTGCTTGTTCCTGGAGATTAGGACTGTCTTGTAGCTGAGCTGGGCGTGGAATACTCGAAGAGCTAAATAGATTGCTTTTAATTCCAGGAGGTTTATGTGTAGACCAGCCTCCTGAGGAGTCCAGGTACCCTGGGTAGAGAGATGATTCAGGTGTGCTCCCCAACCCACCTGCGATGCATCTGTTAGGGTGGCCTGAAAAAGGGGTTGATGGAAAGGAGACCCCACTGTCAGATTTTCTAGTGATTGCCACCATTGAAGGGACAAAATTAGTCATTGAGAGTTTATTATTTTGTCCGATAAATGACCTGTGGCCTGTGTCCACTGTGTGGATAGGGTCCACTGAGCTGCTCGCATGTGGAGGCGAGCATATGGGACTACATGAACTGTGGATGCCATATGTCCCAGTAACTGTAGTAGCTCTCGAGCAGTTAGGGATGTTTCCCTGCTGCTTGAGAAGCTAGTTGCATTATGAAGACACCGGGCCTGTGGAAGGAAAGCCTTTGCCTGTCTGGTACCTAGACAGGCCCCTATGAATTCCAGGCATTGGGAAGGAACAAGTTGGGATTTTGGGAAGTTTATTACCAACCCCAAGTATTGGAGGATTCGTATGTGCGAGACAGTGCAGTGCTGGCCTCTGCAACTGTAGGGGCTCGAATGAGCCAGTCTAAGTAAGGAAGACGAATATCCCCAGGGTTCGTAGAAATGCAGCTACTACTGCCATGCATTTCGTGAATACCCTTGATGCTGAAGCTAGACCAAAGGGAAGAACCCTGTACTGGAAATGTTTTCCCCTGAAAAGGAATCATAAGAATTTCCTGTGATCTGGTTGGATCAGAATGTGAGTGTATGCATCCTTTAAGTCTAGAGAGCAAAGCCAATCCTGGCTTTGAAGGTATGGCAGAAGAGTTCCAAGAAATCATTTTGAACTTCTCTCGAAACAGGTATTTGTTCAATTCTCTGAGGTCTAAAATGGGTCTGTGTCCTCCTGTTTTCTTTGGAATAAGAAATAGGGGGAGTAGAACCCTGCACCCCCTTGAAGAATGGGTACCTCCTCTATTGCCCCTTGAGGCAAGAAGTGTTGAGACCTCGTGATCTAGCAGATTGTTTGCGGAGGTTTGAGAATTGAATTGCTTTAGAATTGTAGGAGGGGGCATGCTGTGAAAATGAAGCTTGTACCCTTCTCCTACAATGGACAAAGTCCAATCTTCTGCTGTTATCTGATGCCATCTGTTGGCAAAGTGGCATAACCTGCCTGGGATATTGGGGGGTTGGGGACCCCTCAGAGGCAGGAAGGCTAAGCTCTAGGAAGGAGTCAAAGCCCTTGAGGGGGCTGAACCTGCTGAGTGGTTTGTCCTCTCTGGCCTTGGCTTCTTTTGCTGTCTAGTTTGTCCATTTTTGTTTTTTGTGTTTTTTTTTTTGTTTTTTTTTTTTTTTTTGTTTTTTTTGTTTTATTTTTTTTTTTTTTGCTTCTTTTGCTGTCTAGTTTGTCCCTTTTGGGCAACCTGACCCTGAGTTTGACTCTGCTGGGTATAGGAAGGATAACATTTCCTCTTTTTGCTGAAAGAGGGTTTTTTATAAGGCCTCTCTTTGGCTGGAGTGGCTGTAGATTTTGACAATCTAGAGTGGTATTGTCAGCATCTAACTTGTTAGCCTTTTCCTGCCAGTTCTTGCCAAAGAGATTCTCTCCCATGCAAGGAATGTTGCCTAATTTGTCCTGTACCCAAGTCTCCAAGTCTGATGCCTGAAGCCAGGCAATCTGTCATGCGCCAATGGCAATAGCAGAGGTTCTGCTGATGCATTCAAAGCAGTCAAAGGCTGCACGATTTACAAACTTGGAGACATCTTGAGCATGCTTAACTAGAGCAAGAAAGTCTTGTCTCTTGTCATCTGGAAGAAATGGGCTCATAAGCTCCAAATCTCCTGTAACTTCCTTGAGGAACATTCCCATATACAGTATATATGAACTGATCCTAGCTGAAAGCATGGAAGCCTGAAACGTTTGGTGCCCAAAAGCGTCCAGAGTCCTGCATTCACGACCTGGAGGATTGGATGCATGCCTCTTTGCACTTTTCATCCTACGCATGGCTGACTCCACCACCATTGAATGGTGTGGCAGCTGAGTCTTTTGAAATCCAGGACATGGCGGAACTCGATACATAGTATCAAGTCTCCTAGAGTGAGGGGATGTAGTCAGGTGTCTCCCACATTCTGAGCATCAAGTTATGCAGAATTTCATGGATGGGCAGTGGCTGCCTCCTTTGGAGCTTTAGGATATTGGAGAATTTCCAATTCCTTTGCTCTGGGTTCCTCTTCAGGAGCCACCGTGATTGAAAGGCCCTTGGCCATATCATGAATAAAATCCTGAAAAGACATGTCCTCTGGAGGTGACATTCTGCGTTGGGGAGAAGAGGGATCCTCTGCGAGATACCCTCTAGTACCAGCAGAATTGTCAGAGTCTTCAGAATCGAAGGATTCGAAGTATTCCTGACCACAATGCTCATGCAAAGCACGGTCCCGGTATCGATCGAAGACGGTACCGAGTTGATCCGGTACCGATCTGTCGATTCCAGCCAAAGATGGCATGGGAAGAATTCCCACCGGGGCCGGTACCATCGGTACCAGTACCAGTGTCTATACCAGTGTAGGTACCGGCATCAGTGTTGATGTCGGTACCAGTGCCCGTTGGACCAATGGTACTGCATCTGAGAGAAGAGCTGCGATGCTGCGTTCGATAGCGAGGAACCTCTGGTCTATTGACGCTGACGCTGCCTGGGTATCGGTACCGGTGAAAACGGCCGGAACCCCTGAGCATGGCACAGGTAGTTCTTGCGAGGTCGGGGCCTCAAGAACATCCTGGAGCCCCATTGATGCTTTGGAAGCCGAAGCCTCCCACCGGGGCTGCTTTGCCGGTGTGGTTCCCTCAAGGGCAATGCCAATGGCCTCTCGATGCTTAGCAGGAGAGCTACCCTTTGAGGACCGGCTTTTATGTTTAGTTACATGAGATACATGGGAGGAAGAGGCGGCCCTTGAAGATGTTGATGCAATGGATCTGGCATCCGAAGAAAAGAGGGTACAGAGCTTTGCAGCCAAGTTTTGTCTTCCTCTTTTAGTCATCCCCATACAGGAAAGACATTCAGATGGAGAATGTTCAGGCCCTAAACATGTAAGACACCAATCATGGGTGTCAGTGACAGAAATAGTACTGCCACACTTAGTACATTTTTTAAAACAGTTTCTCTCCAAGTTATAATGCCCTGTTCAATGTAATTTCAGTTTGTTCAATGTAAACCGCACTGATGCAGAATAGCGCAGTATATAAGAGAATGTAAATATAAAACCACTAGTTGGTTTTTCCATGTTTTAGGAATATGGGGCCTAGTGCCCAAAATGGCACCTAGCACCAAAAAAAAAGTTTCTGAAGAGAAACAGCTCAAAGTATAAGTTTTTTTTTAAAAAGAAAAGAACCGGCGGTACCGGTAAGTGTCGTGCGGCAGGCAAACGCGACCACAAGAAAATCATTTTAAATAGGGAATTTTCTGAAGAGACAGGGTATGGATCCTTTTGGCTCCGTGGAAAACAAAAGAACTGAAGAGGGACAGTTGGAAAGGCGGGAAGGCAGTGCGCATGTGCTGAAGGATGCTCCCAAAAGCTTTCCTATTGGACGCTGGGGAGCGTTCCCACGCAGGCTCCATCGGTACCGACGATACCCATATGTGAAGACTACATTCCTGCTTGTTCCTGGAGATCAGGTATTCTCCAGGGACAGCAGTAATCAGTCCTCACATATGGGTGACATTGGCACTGAAGGAGCCCTTGTGGTAGCTTATCCCCAGCTTTCAAAGAAAGCCTTTGGGATATGCACTACACATGAGTGGTCCCCTTACCGCCCAAGAGTGCCATCTTGCTTCAGTAGGATCATATAGCTCAAGGAAAAAATGACACAAAAAGCAACTCTACGGGGAGGGAGGGTTGTGAGGACTGATTCCTGCGGTCCCTGGAGAACACCCGTTTCAGGTGAGTAACCACACTTTCTCCAGGAACAAGTGGGAAGTCAGTCCTCACATATGGGATTCCCTAGCTACAGGATACTGAGAACCTGTAAAAGCCACAGGTGACCAGAAAAGGATGAGCCATGAGCAGCAGCAATGAGTCTTTGAGAAGACAGACTCCCGAACGGCCCAAGTGTCCAGCAAGAAAACCAGCACTATGGTAGCCTGAACACACAAGGGCCGGAGGTAGAATCCCTTGCCCTCAAGGTGTGCAGGCACAGTCTTCCACTGCCTTGTCCTTGCGAAGGCCTGCAAGCTCTTCCCGCAGGTTTAAGGTCTGGTGGAGGGGAGGCCTGGTGTGTTTCGCCGCGGGGAAAGAAACTGAGGAGGGGACTTGTGTTAGGTGGAGGTAATACTCCTTCAACCATCAGCAGGGCCCAGGAGTCTGTGGGTGATGGATGGATACCGGTGGGGCAACAGAACCAGACAACCACCCCATGGGATGCTGGGATTGGCCTCCTGGGGGAAGAGAACTATGCCCAAGGGGGGTCAAAAATTCATGCTAGACTGGGCTGGAGCCGGTGCTTTAGGGTTTTTGGGAGTCTTAGGCTTACGAGAGTCATCGCAATCGTCCTATGGCATGCTGCGCCATTGTTGAGCACTGAGAAGGCTGGTAGTGAGTTTCCATTAAGTCTTCCATCTTCTTAAGGTAGAAGGGCTTTTTACTCGAGAGGCCTTCTGTCGGGCAAGAAAGTTCACGGCAGCCTGTCTTGGAGAGCCTGGTCCTCGTCAGGAACTCAGACTCCAACTCCTTCAGCCTTATCAGTCATGGGTTTGTCAAATATTCTCTCCCTGCAGGGAAAAACATTGACCAGTTTGTCCTGAGCCCATAGTTCCAGGTCAGAGGACTGTAGCCAACGCCTGGATCTGGACAACGAGACCCACTGCAGCTACCTCTAGCCAGATTGGAAGATGTTCATAGGCTGCCTGCAGGCGATTTAGTCATGAATTTGGAGCATTGACACCCAAGGCCAGTGTCCGGAAACTGCTGAAGAGGTTCTTCAGGAGAGACCATACTGAGGAACCTGGTGGGGGGGTTCCTCTGCCAGGTCTCTCATGGTACAATGTCCATGTACAACTAGTATAACATGGATCTGGCCAATGGGCATCGAAGACATGGAAAGCACTTTCTGTCCAGTGCATCCAAGGCCACGGGCCTCCCTAAACAGGGGCACCAAGGTGTGGGTCTTAAGGTGACACTTGGCCTACTCCACCAACTAATGGAGCTGTACTGGGTCTATCTGAAGCCCTGGCTTCCAGAAACAGCACACGCTGCTGCACATTGAGTTCAGCAGTTAGCTACTCACTATAGGCACAACGCAGGGGGTCTCCACACATGTGGAGGGGCAACCACCATTGCAGGATCAGGGTTATAGGCACCAAGTGCATCCTTTGGAGGGTCGTTCCCTAATGGGAGGATCAAGTTCCCCAGGCCGAGGATCCTCCAGTGATGAGGATCCTCCTGCAAAGTTCTGTATTGAGGCCAATGCCCTTGGACCACGTCCCGCCATGAAGTTCTAGGAATGCCCATGTCCTAGGCAGGGACTAATGTGCAGAAGTATCGTGGGGGACAGGGAGATGGAGTAAGAGGGCATATCCTGGTTGCCGACAGGTATCAGGGGACTCGTCATCCTTGGTCTACAGTCAACTTGTAGAATATGAAGGTTGTCGAGGTCTGACCTGGGCTTTTGGGGGGTCATGCACTGAGCCTGATGGGCCTGTGGATGTGGCCCTGTGGTCCGATCCACAGGGCACTCTCGAGGGATGACCTTGGCCCCAAGGCTTGGGACCGATGCAGAGGGAATCTCTTGAGGGATCTGGTGGCGATTGAGGATCGACTCGAAGTTCGGGGAGTTCCTCGAGGTCAAAGGTCCAGTAGTTGGGAGTGATGATCCTGGCCGAGAGCTGGGCATACAGGAGCCCACTGCTGGGCCTGAAAGACAGATAGATTGTGCTCCAAAGGTCAAGGTCATTATGGTCTCTAAGGGCCAGATGGTTCCTGCAGCCTGTGGCGTTTGGCACCGAAGGGCTTGGGCTCCCGACGCCAGCAGCTATGTTGAAGGGGAGGAGTCTTACAGACCCAGGTGGTCAGGGGCTCCGAGGTCGGTCACCAGATGCAGACTATTCCTGGACCGGGCATTTTTGTAGCCACTCACGCTTCTTCTCTTCAGACTTGTGGCGAGGACTATAGGTCCAGGGACCCCATGTGACTTTCCCACTTTTCCAGGGAATGTCCTTTGAGTGTGGTCTTTGAGGGGTTTCTGGTATACTTGGGTTCTTACTCCAGGGTCTGGCTGAAGGACCCATGTGGGCCATGGGGGGGTCCGAGGCAGTCCGGTCCTCCCTGAGGTTCCGGGGTGGGCCCTGGAGCATGGTTATTCACTGGAAACACCAGTTCAGAGTCCATATTATGGAAGGACTCCTGCTGATGGCTCTTGATGGCCCTGGAGGTCATCTTTTACAGAAAAAAAGTCCAACGGGTCATGGTCCGGCCCCAGGCCTTGGAGTACAGCAGTCGTGTGGGTCTGTGTGCAACATCGGTTTTGGCCACATCTCACAATTTTTAAAGACCCTGGCCTGAGGCCATGATGGGGAACGCCCCTGTGAGGTTGAATACATCCAACTCCAACAAGGGCCAAAAAATAAAGGCGTTGAAGCTTTCTCGATGGAAAACAAGGGAAGAAAATGAACTTGAGATGTAATGCTTGAAGTAAGCGAGACGTGGGGGGCAGGGAAAGGGGAACAAATACAACGACTGGAGGGAAAAACCCCCCAAAATAACCAAATCTTTTTCTGGGGAAAAAAGACACGCCCAGTGGGCTCTGTGGAACAAAAGACAGGCAAAATGGCACCCTTGGGGCAGGGAGGGGGACCACGTCGTTGGAGGCATCTACCCCACCCTAAGAAAGGGCTGCCCCGCTTTCTTGGAAAAGCTTGGTTCGTGGAGAAGACAGAGAAGCTATTACGTGCGGCTTTCAGTCGTTTCTTGTGCTGAAATCATACATATCGTGAGGGGCCTTACTTCCTGTATTTGTTCCCGCCAGAGAGCGAGAGCATCCCAATCTCGAATGGTATTGAGGACTCATCTGTCTCCCAGTTCCTAATAGGAATGGAAGCTCAAAGCTGGGCGGCAACAGGAATCGTACCGGTGCAGTCAGGAGAATGAGGATAGCCAGCTAGCGAATCATCAGGAAGGCAGCAAGGCTGTGTGTCTCCAGGGATGCCATCCTGGCCTTAAGGCCAACCGAAACCTCTGCAGGCCACTGGTGTTGGTTACCAGATACCCTCTGTGTTCCCAGACACCAGTTCCCTGGGTGGTGGGGGGACTCACGGATGGCGATTGCCTCGACCTAGGCCGAGGATTGTGCGGAGGATCAGAAGGGGTGGGGAACACGGCTTCCAACTGGGACAGCTTTGGGGGCCGTCCCGGCTCTCACCCCTCCAAGTCCTGGTCAATACACAAGGGGGTCATTCTATCCGACTTAGTTTAGGGAATACCTATACCCTCACAAGCCTCTTCCACCTCAATTAGCAAATAGATGAACAAATCCCAGCGACTCACGGATCCACCCTACTCCAATACAAACCTCTCTCAGCGCTGAACATCCCCATCCACAATGCACTTGACATGGATAACAAAAAAGCAGTCTGGCTTAACTACATTATATGCATCTCAATCTGGATATAATACCAACAACCATGCCCTCAATCCAACCATCATAACCAATTTCATTCCACATTATCTACAAGCTCCAGCAGACCGAACACCTCACCACACACTAACAACCCTAAAAACCAATATCGTAATTGACAATAAGCAAAATTATAGCAGGACTCATTATAAACCAACTCAGAACACAAATCACACACCACCAAGCAATCAACTTCACTGCACCCCAAAACTCTAAAATGTTATCTTACAAATGAAGACGATCAATAAGGAATAGATACCATTATGTCCAGGAGCATCCCATACAACTGACTAACCCAGACCTTTGTCTGTATAAACTGGAAACATGGACTCTCACACACAGATTTGGTACTAAGAAGTTTTATGAAACAGCTCAAAACAAACCCAGGCTATGACATGATTCCACACCCCCAAGATCAACAACGGAGGGGGAGGGTTATTAGTTCTTATATAAGTTATAAGATACAGCTGAATGCATCCTTAATCACCTCAGAACAGACTACTCACGGATAGTAAAGTCCAGCAGGTGTCTATTTCTGTGTAGTTTAGACCGCTCCAAGCTCAAATCTGACAAGCTAGACATAACAGAGGGAGCGACAGATAATATGCCCCGTACTAAAGCAGCAACCCCACAAGAATACTATTAGGTGCCATTTCATAACAGCATCAAACCACCACAATCAGGATTACAGCATTCTTGTAAACTTTCCAAAAACACGCAAGGTTAGCACGGCAGGGTTGCCTTGTTGCACATTGCTCATTGCCACCTTACGACTATTTACTATGGAGCATTGTTGGATAGCGCCTACAAGGTCGCACGCAGGCTTGCAGTAAAGCGCTGCAGAAATTGTAAACGAGACAGTTCCTGCGAGAGCTTACAATCTAGTCAAGACCCAGACAGAAGGTGTAGGTAGGGATTAAGGCAAGGAAAAGAAAAGAGGGAAAGGAAAAGAAAAAGGAGAGCAGGTGAAAGTCAAAGATCCAAAAGCAGCAGCGAAGAGGGTGAGGGGTTAGTGAGTGTTTTCAGCCTGGATTTGAAAAGAGGAATCAGATGGTGGGTGGCATGTGTGTAAAGACTTGACCTTGCCCGGGACAGACTAGAGGGATAATCATAATGGTATTTATAATGCCGTAATATACTATTGTTACGTATGACATGCACTATCACCAAATAATGTCCCAATATATACTAAAAGGTTAACATAATTTAGTGTTAATTCTTAATGTCAGTTGATAGTGCCTACCACTACCCAATATGTAGAAATTACAAACGGTACGGGCCCAGCTGTCTCTACTGCAGGTGGTGTTCGGAGCCAGGCCATCGGCTCAGGAGGCTGCTGTTGCCGCTATAGCAGAGGACTGTTTCTCTACCCCACTTCATCAGGCAGGCACTGCTGGGACAGCCCTACCTGCGGGGACTTCCCTTCGGGGTTTTAAAGCTGTGCCGGGCAGTGTGAGCGTTGGACCAGCTGTCTCTACTGCAGGAGGTGTTCGGAGCCAGGCCATCGGCTCGGGAGGCTGCTGCTGCCGCTATAGCAGAGGACTGTTTCTCTAACCCACTTCATCGGGCAGGCACTGCTGGGACAGCCCTACCTGCAGGGTCCTTTGTGGGTTTATTTCTTTGGCTTCTTTTTGTGGCGCGGGGCGTGGTTAAAGGGGCTTGAATAGCCCCTTAAACGCCCCTTCGACGCAACTGAGATGATATTGTGTTTAAAGGCTCAGTTAGATCGTTTGTCTTACTTTGTAGTTTTACTGATGTGTATATATATGGGGAAACGTAAGGCTAAGTCCATAGCTAAAGCTCCTGGGACCGTGTCCGGTGATATTAGACCGGTCGGTCCATTGTACAAGCATTTCGTCCCCTACCTTTGGCTCAATTTTCCCCTGAAGGGGCATCTGAGCCCCGGCAGCAGGTCCCCTCCTGTGTGCCCTGCTTCTGGCAACTTACTTGGCCTGTCTAAAGAATCCTCTGATTTGGTAAGCAAATT
>CM066043.1:293496842-293531473 GCA_033557465.1 Ichthyophis bannanicus | reverse complement strand
GAGGGCATCCCTTCTCCCCACCCTGCACACTGTCTGCTGGTGCCCTGTGTGAATAGGAAGGTCAAAACCCTGCTTAACAACCCCTGTAGGCCCAAATGAGGGCATCCGCCCCCCCCCGCCTGCACACTGTCTGGCTGGTGCCCTGTGCGAATCTGAAGGTCAAACACTGCCTTAACCCACATGATGGAGGCCCCAAATGAGGGCATCCCTCCCCCCCACCCTGCACACTGTCTGCTGGTGCCCCTGTGCGAAATAGAAAGGCCAAACCCCTGCCCCTGAAGTGATCCAGCCCCTCAATGAGGGCATCCCTCCTTCCCCCCCCACCCTGCACACTGGGGCGGCTGGTGCCCTGTGCGAATATTGAAGGTCCACAAACCCTGCCTTAGACACACATGGAGGCCCAAATGAGGGCATCCCTCCCCCCCACGCCTGCTACACGGTCTGCTGGTGCCCTGTGCGAATAAAAGGCCACTTAAATCGGGCGTGCCCTGAGTGGATCCACATGTTCAAATGAGGGCATCACTCTCGTCCTCCTGTACTGGCTGCCGGTGAAAAAAATCTCCGCAGCGGGGGGGTGCGGGGGGGGTGGGGGGGCTTGGCCCTGTTGGGTGAATAGAAAGCGCGAACACAAACAACCCTGACCTCCCTGAGTGATCCCGGCCCCTAGAATGTGTGGCATCCCTCCCCCCCCCCCTGCACACTGTCTGCTGGTGCCCTTTGCGAATATGAAGGTCAAAACCCTGCTAAAACCCCATGTAGGCCCAAATGAGGGCATCCCTCCCCCCCACCCTGCACACTGTCTTCTGGTGCCCTTTGCGAATAGAAAGTCCAAACCCCTGCCCCCTGAGTGATCCAGCCACCCAATGAGGGCATCCCTCTCCCCCCCACCCGGCATCCTGTCTTCTGGTGCCCTGTGCGAATAGAAAGGCCAAACCCCTGCCCCTGAGTGATCCAGCCACCAAATGAGGGCATCCCGCCCCCCCACCCTGCACACTGTCTGCTGGTGCCCCTGTGTTAATATGAAGGTCAAAAACCCTGCTTAACACACATGTAGGCCCAAATGAGGGCATCCCTCCCCCCCACCCTGCACACTGTCTGCTGGTGCCCTGTGCGAATATGAAGGTCAAAACCCTGCTTAACACACATGTAGGCCGCAATTGAGGGCATCCCTCCCCCCCGACCCTTCACACTGTCTTCTGGTGCCGCGTGGCGAATAAGAAAGGCCAAACCCCTGCCCCTGAGTGATCCAGCGCCAAAATGAGGGCCATCCCTCCCCCCCACCCTGCACACTGTCTGCTGGTGCCCCTGTGCGAATAGAAAGGCCCAACCCCTGCCCCTCAGTGATCCAGCCCCCCCATGAGGGCCTCCCTCCCCCCCCCACCTTCACACTTGTCTGCTTGTGCCCTGTTTCTCTGAAGGTCCAACCCTGCTTAACACCACATGTAGCCACCTGCTAACTGCACCCATCCCTCCCCCCCACACCTGCACCCTGTCTTCTGGTGCCGCTGTGCGAATAGAAAGGCCAAGCCCCTGACACCTGATGTGATCCAGTCCCCCACAAATTAGTGCCATCTCCTCCCCCCCACCCTGCATCACTGTCTTCTTCTGGTGCCCTGTGCGAATAGGAAAGGCCAAACCCCTGCTTACCCGACGTGATCCTCCCCAAATGAGGGCATCCCTCCCCCCCACCCTGCACACTGTCTGGCGGGGCCCTGTGCGAATATGAAAGTCCAAACCCCTGCTTAACACACATGTAGGCCCAAATGAGGGCATTCCCTACTCCCCCCCACCCTGCACCCGTGTCTGCTGGTGCCCTGTGCTATATGAAGGTCAAAACCCTGCTTAACACACATGTAGGTCCAAATGAGGGCATCCCTCCCCTCCCCCCCACCCTGCACACTGTCTTTCCTGGTGCCCTGTGCGAATAGAAAGGCCAAACCCCTTTGCCCCTGATTGATTCCAGCCCCAACTGCGGGCAATCCCTCCCCCCCACCCTGCACACTTTCTTCTCGTGCCCTGTGCGAATTGAATGGCCAAACCCCTGCCCCTGAGTGATCCAGCCCCAAATGAGGGCATCCCTCCCCCCGCACCCTGCACACTGTCTGCTGTGTGCCGACTGTGTGAATATTGGGGGGGGTCGGGGGGGGGGGGGTCAAAACCCTAGCTTAACACCCATTGTCACCCAAATGAGGCAATCCCTCCCCCCCACCCTCATGAGAGACTATTTTTGTCAAAACTAAAGTTCCTGGGATAGGAGGCAGTGTATCTTGTGGACAGGAACTGGTTACGAAGATAGAAAGAGAGGGTAGGTGCGTATATGAACCAATTTTCCCATCCTGCAAGAAAGGTGAATATGTGGGCATACCCCAGGGATATGTGGCTGGGGTCCGCTGTTCGGGTTTTGACATACTTCATAAATGACCTGGAGTGGAAATAAGAGTGAGGTTAATCAAATTTGCTGATGACAACTAAAACTATTTAAAGTTGTTAAAACCGATGATGTTGTGGAAAATTGCAAGAGGACTGCTTGAATAAATTGGAAGACCTGTGAATCAAATGGGCGATGCAAATTTAATGCTGAGAGTGCAAGTTATGCACCTAGGGAAGAAACAACCCAAACTATGGTACACGATGCAGGGCATCTCCCATTAGGAACCACCACCCAGAAAGAATTTATGCGTCCTTTGGATACCATGTTAAACCTCGGCCCAGTGTGGCAGCGGCCCAAGAGAGCAAATAGAAATGCTAGGTATGAATAAGGAAAGGAATGAAATACAACAAAAGTATTATAAATGCATCATATCGTCCATGGTGATACCGCACCTTGAATATTGTGTCAATTCTGGTCGCCGTATCTTAAAAAGGATATAGCATGTTTTAGAAAGGTTTCCGATTAAGCGCCACCAACTGTAAAGGTGATGTAAGGGCGAAACCTCCTATGAAGAAAGGCTAAAAAGGCATTTTTATGGGTCTCTTTAACTGGAAAGGACGGCTGAGAGGGAGATATGATAGAAGGTCTTAAATTTGAACATGAACGGGTGGAAACGGTAACGTAATACGATTGTTTTCCCTTTATCAGAATAATAAAAGACTAGGGAACATGCAGAAGCTACATGGTACACTATTTAGCTGTGTAATCAAAGAAAATATTTTTTCACTCAACGTTAATCAAACTCTGCGAATTTGTTACCGTGAGGATGTAGTAAAGGCTGTTAGTGTAGCTGGGTTTTAAAAAAGGTTTGGACCGTTCTGGAGGACAGTGCCATAGCCATTAAATTTAAGAAGGACCCCGGCTATCAATGCTTAGAACCTAACAAGCCTTGTGCGACCCTGTGTCCCTTGGGGAAACTGCTAGGTACGTATGGACCTAATTGGCCACTGTTGGAAACGAATCATGGGCTTGATGGACCTTTGTCTGACGCCAGTATGGCATTATCTTATGTTCGTATGTTCTTACTGGTTCACCCTGCACACTGTCCCTTCTGTTGCCCTGTGCGAAGGAAAGGCCAAACCCCTGCCCCCTGAGTGATCCATCCCCAAATGAGGGCATCCCGTCCTCACCCCCACCCTTCACACTGTCTCCTGGTGCCCTGTGCGAATAGAAACTGCCAAACCCCTGCCCCTGAGTGATCCAGCCCCAAACTGAGGGCAGCCCTCCACCCCAGCCCTGCACACTGTCCTGCTGGTGCCCTGTGCGAGATATGCAGGTCAAAACCCTGCATAACACACAGGTAGGCCCAAATGAGGGCTTCCATCCCCCCCACCCTGCACACTGTCTGCTGGTGCCCTTTGCGAATATGAAGGTCAAAACCCTGCTTAACACCCCTGTAGGCCCACATGGAGGTCATCCCTCCCAACACCAACCCTGCACACTGTCTTTCTGGTGCCCTGTGCGAATATGAAGGTCCAAACCCCTGCCCCTGAGTGATTCAGCCCCAAATGAGGGCATCCCTCCCCCCCACCCTGCACCACGGTCTTCTGGTGCCCTGTGCGAATACAAGGCCAAACCCCTGCCCCTGAGTGATCCATCCCCAAATGAGGGCATCCCTCCCCCCCCCCCGGCACACTGTCTGCTGGGGCCCTGTGTGAACATGAAGGTCAAAACCCTGCTTAACACACATGTATGCCCAAATGAGGTCATCCCTCCCCCCGACCCTGCACACTGTCTTCGGGTGCCGCTGTGGCGAATATGAAAGGCCAAACCCCTGCCCCGGGAGTGATCCAGGCCCACCAAATGAATGGCATCCCTCCCCCCCACCCTGCACACTGTCTTCTGGGGCCCTGTGCTGAATAGAAAGGCCAAACCCCCTGCCCCTGTTGATCCAGCCCCAAATGAGGGCATCCCTCCCCCCCCCCTGCACACTGTCTGCTGGTGCCCCTGTTCTAATATGAAGGTCAAATCACTGTGCCCTGCCCGATGGAGGGCACCCCGCACACTGTCTGCTGGTCCCCCTTACCGACCCTGACCCTGTGACACGGCCCTGTGCGAATTGGATCACAAAGGGCAAACCACAGGCAGGCAAGAGCAGCCCACCAGCGACCACTGTAAGGTGATAACTGCACACTCCCAAACTAATTGGATGACATGCACATGCAGATGTGTGTAGGTGCAACACACAGTTGGGATGGTACATGTTAATGTTGGTGCGCACATATCGGCACATGGTGCACACTATCATGGTTGCTTGTTTGTCACACACACATGTGTCTGTTACACGCCACTGCATGGGGGGAATGTGTGCCAAAGGAATAGGGGCAAATGCGCATGTAGTATGACGTGTGAGTGTCCTTTGCAGGGGCAGGGGCCACCACGTGGTCCCCCACCGCTAGCTAAGGGCAATGTTTATCTGTAACACCTACAGGTGGGGGACCTTCGAAAGAAGGCAAGGGAGCTGAGGGCCCGGTTCCCCCGATTTGTTGCCAGGGTGCAGCGTGACAGAATGGAACATCTGAATGGTGAGTATCTGGACACCGGCCATGTAGGGTGTAATGTGTTTGTGGAAACACAGGTCCACCACGTGGCATGGTATGTGGATCATCCACCAGGGGATGAACATGTTCTATCTCTCCCACAGCTGATGCACGTGCAGCCAATCAGGCCGAGGTTCCGGAGGAGCCCCCAGACGTTAAAACGAGGGGCCAGCAGGAGGGGGATCAGGTGCCCGGCGTGACCAGCATGACGGCGGACCACAGCCGGATGAGGAGGATGGGGGGGATAGGGCACGAGGATGGGACCTAGCCTGCAACCCCAACCCCTGACGAGGGGGCTGAGGGGGATGAGGATGCGGCCCACATGCGAGTGGAGGAGGGGGGAACCCACAGAAAGGGGGACAGAGGTCGTGGAGACCTGTGAGGCAGGATTTGGTGGGCGGGTAGTGTCGGTGGAAGGGTAGAGGGGAACGTGATTGGCTGGGTGGCAGGGACAGCGACATGGAGATGGGGGTGGAGGGGGATGGGGATGTGGGCGGGATGCTGGGGGCATGGGGGAGGGAGGATATGCCCACTGGAGGGTGTGGGGTGTTGTGGCAGGGCCACAATGGCACGACTCCGCCACAGGGCACTGGGGGGCACCAGCCCCCTGCCCCTTGATGAGGGCACGGAGGTCCAGCTGGCCGTGTGCATGCCACACACTGGCCGCAAGCAGGACCGCTGTGCCAATGCAGCCACACAGACACGTGTAGCAGTGTGTCTGTGGTGGCTGCATGTGCGGCCAGCGCCTGCTCTGCAGCTGTGCGTGCACTAGGCACAGGGCCCATAGGCTGGTTTGGCCTAAATCCAGGGGGCATGTGCTTGCGACCCTGGTGTCGATTGTTGCTAACGCGTCTGCGGGCAGCGGGATCGAGCGCCGTGAACATGCTCCACACACAGTCAGCCACCATCAGACATGGTGCACCCAGGGTGTGTAATATGTGGACACACATCGCACACCTGCCTGTGGGCCTGACCGGGCCTTTTCTGCGGCCATGTCGGGGTCACGGGGCGGGAGCAGGGCCATGTAATTTCCCGTTCCAGAAGGACAATTTGTGTATGAACCCATGGAGCCCGATGTAACCCACAGCAGGATAGACCATGTATAGTTCACATGGTCCCATGTGTGTGCCACATGACAATGTGTTCCCATCTGGTCAATAATCAAAGTTTGTATAAACTACCGTTTAACGTTTACTCATACCCCCTGTGTGTGCAGATGTGTCCCCATTGCCAGGTGACAGTGATGTGCGAATTAGATTGGGGTGTGGCTGTCACGGCGACTAGGAGGGGCAGGGGCCGAAGTTGTGGACCGGATTAGTCCAATTGTTGACCGTAGCACACCACGCACAACATGTAACTGATCACGGCCTGGCAGTCAGCACTCTTTAGGTTTGGGCCCACTTTGGGGAGGTGAGTGACTTGCATGACCGACATGCAAATAGCATGTTTGTGGCTCCCTGGGCCACACACAGCCCAGAGTAACAATGATACATACGGCGGTGTGGCGCAGGTTGCCTGTGTGTGACCAGTACAAGCAGGGCCACGTACTTGTTGGGGCCTGGTTGGACGGGTTTGCAGGACACCTGTGGTGTATGTTTGGCGTTGTGCAGAGGGGTGAACCACATTACTGTGCACCGCAAGGTCACATGTGTCGACGACCGGAGGGGTGGGCAGGGAAGAGTCCGAACGTGTGTTTGCCATGTGATACCAGGGTGGGGCCTGGGGAAAACGGTGCATAGTTCAGGGCACGTGTATCAGCATGCTGCCAGAGATGGGGGATGGTACACGTTGGTCAAACGGGACATTCCAAAACATATTCACAACATGTTGTGTGTTCGCCATGGGTGGACATCCATTCCCCGGGGGGTTCGGGAGCATACCGCCGTTGGTGGACATGGGGCCATCGGTGGGGACACACACGGTGGTTGTGGGTTTGCCACACATCAGAGGTCAGTATAGCGCTCAGCGGTATGAATGGACAGTGGTGTGACACACTGAGGTGTGCCATGCTGAGGGTGCAGGCTGCAGTGTGGATGCGCTACCGTGACAGATTGCTGTATGTCAATCATGTGAAAACCAATTGTGGTACTGGGATGTGTTGCAGGATGGGTGGCAAGGGGTTGTCTGTGTATACAGTTGCCACCGGTGCGCACAGTGTCCGGGTAGCCATTACTTGGCGGTGACAACAAGGTGCGGGTGCGTGCATCCCTGTGCCCATGTCTCCACTGTGCACATGGGTGACGGGTGAGCCATAGTGTATGTGTGCGGGGTGCAGGTGAACCTGGGTACAGTAGGACCTGTTGCAGTTCACATACTGTGCGTTGTCCGGGGTGTTGCGAGCAGGCGATTGGGTCACCACATGCAGGACATACAGGCCACCCACTAACAGCACCCAGGCCAATTGTGGCTTGGGGGTGCCCCCGGCGCGTTCTCCCAGGGGTGCGCCTGGTAACACTGCCCGCCATTCCCGCCACCACGGCCTGTGTGGGGGTGATTGCTGCGCGTACTTATTCCCATTGGATTGGCTGCACATCCCGATAGTTGGCAATTTTGTTAGGGGGGGGGGCCATGGTGAATGACAGCAGCTGGGAGCTGCTACGTGGCCACCCCCCAGGGAAAGTGGTTTTCGCGTGGATTGTTAGTGTTATGAACAAAATGAGTCACTTCGGAGCAGAGGTCACCAGCAATGGGGCCCATCGGTTTGGCCCTTTATTTGCCTCTACCGCCTGCCAGCCGCTTTACCCCCCTTCCCACCCCTAGGTAGCGCCTTGCCGCCTTGCCGCCGGGTTTTGCGGCTGCACATGCTGGTGGGATCCCTGGCTGTGCCGTATTGTCGGGGGGACTGCCAGCCACCCTCCCTGCTGCCATTCGCACATGCGGCCTCCTTCGATGAGGGCCCACATGCGTCTGCCATGCGTCCTGCATGTGAGACTAGGGCAGTTAATCGCGCCCTCTTGCATGCGCCTTGTGGTCCTCCGGTTACGCCGTCTGTTTGCGTACCAACCGATCGAGCAGTAGACGGCGCACACCTGGGGTGGAAAGGACATAGTACCTGTGTGGGTTTTAACGGAAACAGAGGTACCTGCACATGGCCATATCTACCAATAGCAGCATGTCCCATCTCCACCTCTCCGCATCAGCTCGCGCTTCGCAATTGAGCTGGGCCTGGCATCTCATGAACGACGGTTGCGAACGCAGCCCAGTGCCTTCTGTTTGGGTGTTTTTAGCCGTTGCCCCTCTGCAGATACACGGTCCTCCTGTCCCTGCAGTTGTCTCAGATGTGTCCCCATCGGGTATGTTGGGGATGTCCCATGTCCACGTCTGGCAGTGGTGCGGCATGCTCCTCCACCTCCAAAGCAACGGCCTGGGCCCCTGTGTTCCACAGAGCCCACTGTACCCATCTGTGATTCTCAGCATCCGGGCTCCGTGCCCCTCTGCCCTGAATGCGCAAGACATCACCGGTGTGACACACGTCAAACAGCTGTCTTAGTGGTTTGTCCCGCTGCCTGCCCACCCCACAACATCCCCACCTCACCCAGGCATCTTTGCCGCCAATGAATTCCACGTGTTTTTCTGTGGCATGGGCGTTGGGGCAGGCCCTCTACACCTGGGGACACCGCATGCAGATGCCCCGTGTGATCCCCCCCCCAGTGCATTTCCCCCACCACCGCTGGGTGCCATTGAACACCCCCTGCCTGCTGACAGCGCCTCATCATCGTAACCCTACAACACCGCGTTCCCGTTTGTTGAATAGCATTGCATCGGATCTCCAGTAATCCCCCCCCCCGCTCCCCCTTGTCTCCCCCCGCGGTCTTAGGCCTTCCAGCTCCGCCACGTGCTGATTGCAACAGGTAAAGACAGTTTCGGTTCCAATGGGGGTGTGGGCGGTTCAATGTCCCGTTACTCCGGTGCGTGGTGACACCCAGTATTTCCTATGTGGCCACCCGGTGTCAGTGAGAACTGTGCCATGGGGTTACTATACACTGGCTATCTGTAGACCATTTCCCCGTGATGAGTGTATGGATGGTGCGGGACAAGATGGACCCCCACATAGCTCTATTCCAGTGCACCACGCTCAGTCACAGCGTTTACCCATTCATGTGCTGCCCACGTCAGATGCCATGGGCACCCCCGCCGTGTCCCTGTCCGCCATCACCAGGGGGTCCGACGAAGCACCATAACCTACCTATCACATATGGGAGCACTGCCAATATGAGGCCTCTGAATCACAGAATAGACCGGGGAATGGGGACAGGTGGTCAATGTCATATAGGTTTGGCAGGAATCGAACACCCGGGGGGGGGCACTCACAGTCAGACATGCATTAACATGGAGCATCACCAAAGCACGTCAAACCCATCCTGGTGGACAGGATTGCACCAATCAACTCTGGGGAACCCCGGATGCCAGACAACGGTATGTAACACGCCCTTGTGTGTCTACAACTATTGTGTCCCTCCCTCCCGTTACCCCGACACTAGCGCAGGCATCACTTGATGCACAGTTACCAGAGCTGTCATGGTCCATGTAATACAATCCAGATGCCAATAGATATCTCCGTACCTAGTGTGTCTTCGTTCCATTTACAATTTTCCCCAGCAAACCTCCCCCTGGTCCAAGCCATGTTTCCTCACTTTCCACCGCCTGCTGGCCTTTTTCCCCCCCTGCCCCCCATTGTTTCTGGTTATGTAGTCCCCTCTCCACTCTCCACATCTGCTCAGACAGACAGATCTGCCTCCTGTTTCCCTCCCCGTCAGTCCAAATCGTAACCACATATCTGTACCCCTCTCCGTCCTCAGCCACGACGGCCCCACCCCCACTACCCACCCTCCAATGTTTGGCCATACCTTCCTCACACCCAGGGTGTTTCTGTCCCACCTCACCCCTTTCACTCATGCCTCACAGCCCCGTCCCCATTCTGGCCCGCCACCAACATCAGCTCTCTTTCGCTCCCTGTCCTCTCACAGCGCCCACCCCCGACGGGGTCCCTGCAGCACGCCCATCCCCAGTCGTAGCCGCACAGTAAACCATGGTCCAGTCCTAGGCACCCAACAACGCATCTCCAGTCCCGAGCAGCCCAAAGAGCCATTGTCAGTGTGTGTCCCGCCATCAGCTCATTTCCATTTGCCAGCCCCCCATGCGCCCATCAGCCCCTGTCAAATCCTAGCTCCCCTCCACTCCGCCCATTTCCAACCCAAGCCCCTCGTGAGACTCTATAACTGTCCAGTCCTATCCCCATTCATGAGTCCATTGCAATCCAAACCCCCACCACAGCCCATTTCCAATCCTCGCCCCCCCCCAACAGGCCAATTTTCCAGTCCTATTGTAGCCCCTCCAGCAGCCTCTGTCCAAGTCCTAGCCCCCCGCCAATTCCTCCCCCTTTCCAGTATCCTAGACAACCCCACCAGCCCATTAACAGTCTTATCCCCCCCCGCCCCCCCCAGCACATTATACCGGTCCTAGCCCCCCATATCCCATTAACAGTCCTAACCCCCCGCAGGCCCATTTCCTGGTCAGACCCCCCCAATAGCCCATTACCCGCCCAACCCCCCCCCCATCAGCCCACATAGCCAGTCCTAGCACCCACCCCGACCCCCGTGGCCCATTACTAGTCCTAACCCTCCCCTATCGCCCCACATCCATTCTTAGGGCCCCCCCCATCCGCCCACGTGCAGTCTTAGCCCCCCACCCACTGGTACCAGTCCTAATCCCCCATCCCCCCTATCTTTCCAGGTTGCAGAACACCAGCTGACAAGGAGCCAGCGTTCGGGGATGACGTCAGCGATGCAGGGACTGAGCGGCTCTGCCGGGCAGGGGCGGAGGCTCTGCCGGCCAGGAGGGGGGCCCCGCGGCCGCACACCGGATGCTGCCGCGGCAGAAGCAGCGGGGGGTTTTGGGTTATATGTGTTTTAAAATGGGTTGGAGAATTTTTTTTTGGGGGGGCCCCCAGGAACGCGGGGCCCTGTGCAATACACATTCGTGCTCAATGGACGGGCCGGCCCTGAGTGGACTGTTATTTGCGAAGGAACCCCTGAAATGTGGTACCCTGTGCAAAGCACGTTCCTGCTCAATGGACGGTCTGGCCCTGCCTGTGTACACCATCCTCTGTCAGGGGGGTCAGGCACCCATTCCCAGCCCTGCATGCACTGCCTAATGCCACACACCACCACCCAATGGTGGCCACCCTCTCATCCTTGCTCCTGAGTGTGTGGTCCCTCTGTGCCCGTCTGATCCCCCGCGTCCAGCAGAGACAGTTCTGTCCCACCCCCCTGCCCCTTCACACACCATGTGCTTGTACTATAACCTACCGGCCTGTGGGTGGGCTGTGTCCAGCGCAGCAGGCAAACCGTGGACATACATGGGCCCCAGTTCGATCCGCCAGGCGCCTCTCAAGGTCTGTTAATTGGGCCACGGTCGCTGGGGCCCCCTCCTGTGCCTTGTGCCGCACCGTCGCTCTCGCACCAGCTCTGCCCGTATATGGCGCTTGATGTCACAGAAGCGTTTTCTTAGGTTTCGATGTCCCGGGCGGCCCTCCTGCTCCTGCCAAACACCGCCGCCTGCACCTCCCGCCATGCCCCCTGTGCGTGCTGCGATGGTCAGGGTAGCGCTCTGCCGGCCGAAGAGCAGGTCATATCTCTCCAGTATGTTAGACAGCAGGTGCTCATTCTCCTGTTGGCTGAACCTTGCAGCCCTGCGTCGGCTCTCCGCAGGGACAGGAACCCTTGTCTGGCGGCGTGGTCCTCTTGGATGGCCACCTGGGTTCAGGTGGCACCCCCGATGGTCCTGCTACCTGGTTGTCACCAGATGTGGCTGCTGCTCCTTCTGTTGTGGGCTGCTCTGGTGCATGGTCCATGTCCTTGCTCCCTTGTGCGTGTATAATGTTGCTGTTTGCTCCGCGGAAGGGATGGAACCTCCATTTCCTGTCATTTATATGGAGCATCCTGGGGTATGGCTTGCAAGGGGACGCCTGCGCACGTTTGTCTTTGGCGCGCGTTGCGTCGCGCATTGCGTTGCGCATTGTCACGTGACGTCGCGCATTGTCACGTGGCGTCGCGCATTGCGTCGCGCATTGTCACGTGGCGTCGCACATCGTTACGTAGCTTACAGTATATATCCGCGTTTCTGCAGTGGCTGCCGTTTCACGTATTCTACTCCCACATCCCTTATTGAGTGTGTAGTTGTCTGCAATGCTGGTGCGTATATTTGTTTAGGATTTGCTATCTGCGATGTGTTTCTGGCGTCAGCTGATGCTGGCCAACGTCACACGTATGCGACCTCGCGTTGACGTTGCACGCGTTGTTACGCGCGTAGCCTCGTGTCCTCCGTCGTTTTTGCATGGGTGTATGCCTTCCAGGTTATCAGGGTAATGGCGTCTTGGCGTCGCAGTATCAGTGCTATGTAGTTGCTATACGGCGTTCGACATCGCTCGGTATCACCCACATCTGTGTAGCAGGCAGGGGATCATCCACGCTGCATTCCCGGAAGGCGCGTCACAGCGCGCGGTACAACCCTTCATTAGGTATCTTTCCATTATACTGTTTTCTAGATCTTTTTATTTGCCCATGGGAGTGGCACCCATGTGGTGTCCATCCCCACCCCCACCACTATATCTAACCCTTTTACCCTCCTCACTGTATGGACCATGTCTCATACTGCACATGCGCTGGTGCAGTGGTTGCTTTGCTAGAGATTGCTGAGTTGCTTTACGAGGGGGAGGGAGATGTTGTCCCAGGGGCAGCGGCCCTGGGCATGGGTGGGGCTCCACTGCAACTCAGGCCTGCAGCTGTTGGGCCAGCACAGGCAGCTGTGGCTGACCAACGGCGCCATCGGCGCGCTGAGCTCCACCCACGCCTGGCCCGTATCTACAGGACCAGGGTCCTGCTCGGGGACCTGCGGGAGGGACAGGTATTCTCCCTCTACCGGTTGGACAGAGGGGCCATTAGGGAGCTCTATCAGGAACTCAGACCTGACCTAGAGCCCCTGACTGCCCGGTCACATGCTATACCGGGTATGACCAAGCTCCTTGCTGCCCTACATTTCTGTGCCTCTGGCTGTTTCCAATCCTCAGTGGCAGCAGTGGGTGGTCTGAGTAGGCCCACCTTCTCCCGCTGTCTCCACCAGGTACTGCGTGCCATGGTCAGCCGGGTTGGGAATTACATTGCAATTCCCAACGGTAGGCAACATTGGGCAGCCCTGGCACTGGCATTCCATAGGATCGCTGGAATACCACAGGTGATGGGCGCTATAGATTGCACACATGTTGCCCTTGTCCCGCCACGCGACAGGGAGGTTGTGTACCGCAACCGGAAACACTTCCATTCCCTCAATGTGCAGGTTATCTGTGATGCTACTATGGCGTATCCTGAATGTGGTTGCACGTTTTCCAGGGTCTGCCCATGACTCCTATATCCTGCAGAACTCAGCTGTGTTTGACCAGTTTCAGACTGGTCAATTTGGTGACTACATACTGCTGGGTGTGTATTCTGTGTATCTGGCAGACTCCTACTGTAGATGGGTGTCTGTACTACATTGCCACGGTTTCCCACTGCCTGCCTGCCCCTGCAGCAGTCCTTGTGGGGGCACACTGTTTTGTGTTGGCCACGTCCTCATGCGGGGTGGCCGGTGTCTTGGTCACAGACATGTGTCATGTGACACACCTCTCTCTTTGTCAGATGTGGTTGTTTTGGACTTTGTTTCCAGGTAATGCGTACAGCTATGGGCTTGTGCCAGCTTTCTTGCGAGGGTGTTGTTTTCTACACCAACCTGTCATTTGTGAACGGCCCTCTGTTTGTGTTGGGGGAGTCTGGGTTGTATATTGCAATGAGGAAGTGTTTTAACATTGGTCATACACATAGATTGTGTGCTGCATGTTGTTCTCTTTCATGATGTTGCATAGTGTTTGTTTGTAGATGTTACATAGTGGTGCTGATAGCGCGGATCCGTGTGGTCCCCCTTGTCGGCTTTCGTTGAGTCACCCAGGGGGGGTGGCCTTTACACATCCCCATGGGTGTCACCCTGTGTACGCAGCCTACTCTTTCGGCCCATGTTGTGGGTTCAACAAGGGTTGTGTTCTGGCCGTTTCACCTATTACACATGTCTGCTGCATGCCTGTGGGCCGTCTTTGGGGTCCCCTGTCACCCGCGCCTGTTGCATTCCCCACACCACACAGGCAATATGTCCCAATGGCTTGCACCCTGTATGCGGCGGTTTGGCTCATCCACCTACCTGCACACCTGTGCCTCCCTGCATCCCCATGTGCTACTTGGCAATGTACGTCATCTGGCTGCACAGCGACCACCACTGCTCCTTTACGCCACAGTTTCATGCACATGTCCTGTATCACAGTTGCATGGGTGTGCCCTGCCACTATCGGCATGTCATGGTCATTTGCCACTGGCCTTCACAGTCTCTGCTGCACTGCCACTGTGTTCACTGCATTTGCCTCGTATCTGTGTGCATGTCCTCTCGGCTCTCCAGTTATGGATTACTACGCATTCATTTCATTGTTTGCTCTTACGCATGTGACATTGATCCATTATGTTTTGCAGGTGATGCAGGATATGGGTGTCGCACCTGGCTGCTCACCCCTGTGCGTGTCCCGCGCACAGGTGCAGAGATACGGTACAATGAGGCCCATGCCTCCAGTCGCTCAGTGATTGAGCGCACCTTTGGCGTTCTCAAATGTCGCTTCAGGTGTCTGGATAGGACTGGCGGAGCTTACAGTACCATCCACTGACTGTGGCACGGATCATCATAGCCTGTTGCATACTACACAACATTGCTCTCAGGCACAATATCCCTGTCGAAATTAATGAGGGTCCTGGGGAGGATCCTATGTGCCCCCCTGCACCTGGCCATGGTGACACACGTGCAGGGATGGCAGCCAGGCAACATCTGATCGCGGACATCTTTACCTGTAAGTTATGGTTGTGCTGGCGACGTGTCACTGTCTTTCACCATGTTAGATGGTGTGCGTATTGTTCTTCACTGCCAGCTCATGTCTACATATGTCTGTCCTGTTCCTGTCTCCACAGGATGTGCGTCTGCATTACAGGTCCACCCAGTGTGCCTTACTATCCAGTTTGCAGCTGTGCTGCATGTGGGGATTGTGTGCTCATATCTGCATCCTTCCTGTTTGCTATGGTGAGTTGTCAGGTTTTTGGGTATGCATGGCGGTCATCACGTCTGGGCACATATACGTTGTTTTCTCTCCACTACTCCTATGGTGCTACACATGTATCTGTACCAGTGCTCCTTCGCCCCTCCGCCTCCATGTGTCACACATGTGGCCTTACCTGTTCACATCCTTGGGGTCTTCATGGTGTTTCTTGCACACATCATGTGCATCTGTGTGTGTGCTCTTGCGCGGACAGTGTCTGTGTGGGGGTGTGCAGATCAGCAGCTGCCATTAGGTCTCTGGACTAGGTTTCTGCCACACATGCATGTGATGTGTTGTGTGTCTCCATTTGTCGGTCAGTGTTTGGTGGAGGTGCATCTGGCTTTCGTGCATGCATACCTTCCCATGATGTGTAGGTGTTCCTTGTTGTTAATTGTCCTGGCTACGTGTCCATTCAGTATGCGCGTCCCTGCCTATCTGTGTTGTAAGGCTGTGTTTGGACACATCACCAATTATCGTGGAGCAACCAGCTGTTACCTTTTGTTGTTGGCCGCATGTACATTGTGCACATGTGTCCCCTATGTCACACCGCTGTGTCACGGTCAGGCGAATAATCCGCTGTACATGACAGTTGTGTTCACACAGGGCACATTGAACCATGGGAATGTTCCTCTCACAGCAACACATATAGAGGTGATTACGTACGCTGTGCATTGGTGTCTGGATACACGTTTGGGGCTGTTTGTGCATTTGCCAGACACGGACATTCCCAGTCAGGGCACTGGCGTAACAATTCAGGTGCCCCTCTCCTTCCATTGTCTGGGACATACACGGCCTGCCTATGCTTCACATCGGCTATTGTTCACCAGCTGTTGTTACGTTTTATCTAGTTATGTCAACTCTGCTGCCCATGCCCTCGACCCCTGTGGTGTAATGCGTGTCATGTGCATGTACATGATCCTCTTGGGATGGTGCGGTGGTGTTCACTGGCATCTACGTCAGTGGTCCATGTGCAGTGTGCTCAGTGTTGTGGCCATGTTATGAGGTGCTATCTATGCATTCAATGTGGTTGCTGGTCTTAGGTGTGTGTCCTCCTTTGTGTCCACAAGGTGTCGTGGGTGTTTGTGCTAGTCCCTTAACTGATGTCTGCATCATTTCACACAGGTCACAGGCAGCAATGGTGACACATGTGTTCCACTGCATCCTGGCCTCTCGTCATCCATATGTGGTTGGGCACAGCACCCATGTGGGCGTGTTAACACATGTGGGGCGACCCGGGGGGGTCATCCTCTTGCACGTTGGACACACCGCCACTTTCCCTGACACATTGTTGGCCTATTGTTCCTGTTCATGCGGTGCGTGGCCTGTCGTTGCTGGCCAGACCTTCCTTGGTGTTTCCTCATTTATGTAGGGGGTTGTAGCGCTGTACATGGGCTTGTGACCTATGGACTGTCCAGGTTATCATGGCATCTGGCCTTGTTGCTCTGCATGCTTTCTCCAGTGTCCTATGTTTGCAGGGGATGTTGTCTGTTGTGCATACGGTGCATGCAGGCACTGTGCGGTCCTATCATGTTTTGACCATTAGCCTCACATATCACTGTCTGTGTCCAACGTCTACTGTTGTTGTGCCCTTTTGTGCATGGGTGGCAGCAGGGGGTTCTTAGAGTGTGTTGGCTCCACAGACATTAACAGGTGTGTGGCGTTGTAACGTGTGGTGGGTGTGTCCATGTGACATTTCTTGCCACACAGGACCCATGTGTGGTTCCTCACGTCATATGGGTACACCTGACTGCTGCATATGATGTCTGCTTGTGTCTGGTGCTTGCCTCGGGGGGAACAGATGTCTGCACATGCGTGGTGTGGCATGTTTGGTGTGTGGGTCACCCCATTTCATTTACACCTGGGTGCATGACGTTTTTGTTGGCACCTACACGTTGTCTGTTTCTACTTTGTGTGCTGCTTACCTGCCCATATCATGTGTGTGGCACCATCACATCTCCACCCACCCATCCATGTTTTAGCTGTTCATGTCCATGTGGCATGTTTGCTATCCATGCGCCACATTGTCTGGACTAGGGGTAATGCTCCTTGTGGGGTGGTGCATCTGATGAGATACCTGTGCAGTGGTTCTGCCGATGTGTGTTAGCCTGGGCCTCATCCCTGATGTTGTTGGTGATTGGCATGTTTGTCCTTTGATGCTGTGCCCCTTTCCACAGCCCATCCACATGGGCCTTCCTTGCCGTATCCACTTGGCCACCTCATGTGTCACATCCGTACTCATTTGCATGTTGTTGGGTTGACATAACGTCTCCTGGTGTGGGTGTGTTGGTGGGTGTGTGTGGACATGTTCATTTGTGTCGCCCATCCCACCTGTGGACTGTGTTGTTGTCATCTGTGCACCCCTCCTCCACATGTACGCTGACTCATGCCTACACTCTGTGGCTCCATTTCCTGACACGCAGCTGTGGTTTGTCATGTTGGCCTGCTGTGGCCCTGTCCTACATCCCTCTGCTATGTGCCACAGTGTACTACACAGGTCATCTGTTCACTCCAGTGGTTTCCATCCGAGGGGTTTGAGCTGTTACACTCTCTCTGTTGCTCCCTTCCTCTGCCTTTCCCGCACTGATCCGTGTGGTTGTGCTCTCACACTGGGTGTTTGGCTTCTGCGTCCTGTCTGGCCATATTCTCGTGGTCACATGTGCTGTGCCTCCTTTGGTGCCTGTATTTGCCTCATTGGTGGGGCTGAGGTGGTCATGTATGTTGGTGTGGACTGCGGGCCCCAATATCCTACCCAGCTACCGTTGTGTACGTGGCATCTGTTTGTGCGTGTTGGCCGTGTGTTTGGTGCTCTGCCTTTTCTGCTCACCTCCCTGGCAACCTCACTCTCCAATGGGGGACCCATATTCCCCTCACCTGCCACACACAGTCTTTCCAAGTACACCAGTTTTCCCAACACCCTCCATTCTGCTGCCTGTTCATTGTCTGTACTGTGTGCTCTAGGTGGTGTTTGTGCTACTACACGTGTCTCTGTTCCACACAGGTCCCCTGCGTGCTCTCCAGCGACCGCTTGCAGCCTATACAGCACATGGACCTTTGCAAACATACCATTTCTGGTACACCCAATGCCAGATTGTTCTGGGGACACAGTTCCATCAGCGATGTTCCTGCCACGTTCTCCCTCAGGTTGCAGGTTAGGTTGGGCACCTGTTTTGACTGTGTCCTTGTACACCTTTTCAGGCCGACTTCCTGCCCACAACATTATGCTGGAGTCGTTAGGTGCTCTATGCCAGTGGCGCACATATTGCTATCTCCCTCCTGTACAGGCGCCGTGGTGGCGCCAGACCCCTGCTATGTCCCTGCTGGTGTGCATCTGCTGTCATTGCACCATGGTTACTGTTGCTTGCACCCCTATCCTTGGCTCACCAGCAGACCCCTTGGGTATCGACATGGCACCCCTCGCTGCACAGTCAGGGGGTTCTGGGTCAGGTGTATGGGGACATCTGCAATCTCCCTGCGCACAGTGACCAGGGTATGCTTGTTATTGCTTGTTGCTTTTGCATCTGACATTCAGTTTAACAAAGCGGTCTGTGATTGTTATTGGGCCCTTCTATATTTGGTAATGATCATGACCTTGGTCTTGATTGTGCTTGCCATATGCCCTTGTTTGCTGAGACCTTGCTTTGTTTCTTTGTCAGGCAGCCCTCACATTTACATGGTGCGTCCTCTGTGATTTTGTTTGGGGGCTTGGATCATTTGGCATTTTTGACCCAGAGGTTTGACAACCTCATTATTGTGACTGTATTATGTGCACTGGCAATATGGGCATACAGTTGGTTACCAGACGTGTGTTTGGGCCACAGGTCATGGGTGTTAGCACACAGTTGGTCATTGTGATCACCTTGGTGTTTATTTTCTTATCCTGCTTTAATCTGCTGCTGACAACAACACATCCCTCACACTGCAGACTCCTCACAGTGACTCATCATGGACCTTGTCACATGCCCTATGGGGGGGGCTTTGGGATACGCCCTATGGGGTGCTGTGCCAGGCAGTGGACAGTGGCCTTTGCCCTCTGGTGCGGCTTTTCGTAGGATACACCAAATGGCAAACTCCGATTGCATTCATGTGGGTGGATGTTGTCCAGCAGGACCTGTGGGACATACAAACCTGACACCTATGACATATCTGATCTGGTGTAGGGGACAGGGTGTGCCACTCATCCACACATACGCACACCTTGCTGTGACACACCCACCTAGTACCCAGGCCCATAGTTTTGTCACACAGAGCATGTCCTGGTGCTGTTTGCTGCTGGGTTACACTGGCAGGGTAATTGGGGTTGTCACCTGCATTGTTTCTGGTTACCATATGACGCATTCCCTCCTTTCTTACCTATTTGTGTAGAGATTTGCCTTTGTACGTTTCACACGGCCCGGTTCCAGCTGCACATTCACAGCATATCCTACCTTTGGGGGCTGCGCCTCTCAGGCTTAACACGCACACTACCAACGTGGGGTTGTGGCCAATCCTTCCAACCTCTCATGTTCATTTTCTCATGCTGAGTCCACGTGGGTTATCTATGGCTTAGACACAGGGGTGACTGGTTCTACATATGTGTGACCTCTATTTCTAGAGGGTACTGTTGCAAGCAACCTTGGTACTTTGCCACCACAGGGGGACGTGCACTCAGGGACCCTGCACCAACAGGCAGTTCCTTGCCCATTGTGCTGATCATCGGTCTGCCCTGACATACAGATTTTTGTGGCTTCTTCCGGGACACCATGTTGGGATACTGTCTGTTACTACTATGTACAGTGACACACACAGTCATTTCACCGTAGCATACCCGTGACTATGTGGGTAAGGCCCCCTCTTGTGTTCATCTATGGACTGCTGGTCTGCATGTGCATTGCACCATGGGTGTGCCTGCCTTTGTGCTCATCATGGCCAGGACAGCAGCAGTTACATGGTGTTCTGCTGTCCTTCTGTGGGTAGCCAGGGGGTGGTGTAGCAGCTCTGGGGCTGCAGGCCAGTGGGTTATTCATTGCGTGTTGGGCCAGTAGTCATGGGATCAGACCCACAATGAATTCCTTTTTATTTGGCTGTCTGGAGCATTATATGTTTTACATACACCAGACTGCTACCGGTGACAGCCCCTCCACGGACTATTACCGTACTGCGCCTCATGGGCCCACCATGTGTCTACCTTCTCTGGCTCCCTCTACATTACCTTTAGGGACCGCTCTATGGGGGACATTCTGTTGTACCAATGCTGACACTACACATTATTATGTGGCATGTGTTGAGCAATATGGGGATCTTTCTGCAGTAACCTAGGGTACGCCAATGTGTGTGTGTGTTATCTAGCAAATGTACGTCACAAACATGACATGAACATGCCACCTCAATCACTAGATAACATGATGGTGTGTTTAAATGCACCCCATTCGGAATGGTAACATAGACATGACCCATCACTCAATATCTACTGTGTGGGTGTTTTTACTTGCACCCCTCCAACACGACAACCATAACAATATGGGACCTGCCCCTCCCTCATTGTGTCATGTACAGGGTGCTACATCAGGCAGCCTTCTGCTTATGCCACCCTGGGAACTCCGGACCCATGCTGCCCGTATCATGCTTGTCCAGTGCAGTGACCATTGTGCTACAGCTCTGTATGGGTCAGGGATGTTTGCTGGCAACCCTCCGACACATAACAGACATGTACATGCCCCCACACTCAGTGAATAATGTGTGGGTGTGTTTTACTTACACCCCATACGGACAGCAAACATAGACATGCCCCCTCACTCACTATCTGATATATGGGTGTGTTTGCCTGCATCCCTCCGACACGTCCAGGAAATAAAATATAATTGGCGCTGCCCCCTCCCTCATTGTGTCATGTGCAGGGTGCTACATCAGCCAGCCTTCTGCTAGTGCCACCCTGGGGACTCGAACCCATGCCTGCCCGTATCAGCTGTCAGTGCAGTAACCATTGTGCTACAGCTCTGTATGGGTCAGGGATGTTTGCTGGCAACCCTCCGACACATAACAGACATGTACATGCCCCCACACTCAGTGGATAATGTGTGGGTGTGTTTACTTACACCCCATACGGACAGCAAACATAGACATGCCCCCTCACTCACTATCTGATATATGGGTGTGTTTGCCTGCATCCCTCCGACACGTCCAGGAAATAAAATATAATTGGCGCTGCCCCCTCCCCTCATTGTGTCATGTGCAGGGTGCTACATCAGCCAGCCTTCTGCTAGTGCCACCCTGGGGACTCGAACCCATGCTGCCCGTATCAGCTGTCAGTGCAGTAACCATTGTGCTACAGCTCTGTATGGGTCAGGGATGTTTGCTGGCAACCCTCCGACACATAACAGACATGTACATGCCCCCACACTCCAGTAATAATGTGTGGGTGTGTTTACTTACACCCCATACGGACAGCAAACATAGACATGCCCCCTCACTCACTATCTGATATATGGGTGTGTTTGCCTGCATCCCTCCGACACGTCCAGGAAATAAAATATAATTGGCGCTGCCCCCTCCCTCATTGTGTCATGTGCAGGGTGCTACATCAGCCAGCCTTCTGCTAGTGCCACCCTGGGGACTCGAACCCATGCTGCCCGTATCAGCTGTCAGTGCAGTAACCATTGTGCTACAGCTCCTGTATGGGTCAGGGATGTTTGCTGGCAACCCTCCGACACATAACAGACATGTACATGCCCCCACACTCAGTGGATAATGGTGTGGGTGTGTTTACTTACACCCCATACGGACAGCAAACATAGACATGCCCCCTCACTCACTATCTGATATATGGGTGTGTTGCACTGCATCCCTCCGACACGTCCAGGAAATAATATATAATTGGCGCTGCCCCCTCCCTCATTGTGTCATGTGCAGGGTGCTACATCAAGCCAGGCTTCTGCTAGTGCCACCCTGGGGACTCGAACCAGCCATGATGCCCGTAGCAGCAGTCAAGGCAGGTAACCATTGCTGCTATAGCTCTGTTATTAGTAATTGTACTGTCTGGGTGGCTACTTATGCTTTACGACTGCGCCCCCGGAATGGCCCTCGCTCGTTAGTTTCGTAACGCTGCCAGGTAACGCTCGTTGGGTTTCGTAACGCGCGCTAGGTTCACTTCCAGCGGTTCACCTGCCCCATTCTCCTTATGTGGTGTGGTTTGTCTTCTTCACGCGCGCTCCTACCGCGAAATGCACTAACGCGACTTTAGTAAAACATAGCCCTCAGTCACAACTATTGCAAGAAACAGAGCAGAGGATCTTTGCCAAGGGTAGGGAATATATTAAATACAAAAACTAACAACAGTCAGACAGGAGTGGAGGAGTGGCCTAGGGTTGGGGCAAGGTAACTTTGGGCCAGAAGGTTGGGGGTTCAAATCCCACTAGAGGGCAGCAACCTTGGGCCGGAACAGGACTGGGGTTTCTAATCCCACAGGTGCTCCTTGTGGTCTTGGGCAAGCCACTTCTAACCTTCCATAGACACCATGTTACTGTAAAATAGTTCTCTGTGTGTGCTGTGCTTTCCTGTCTAATCAATGTGTTTTATACCTCAAAAATGTCCTGTCATGATTTGACAATTTCCAATCTGTAATCAAACCACTGCTGATCGCTGGAAGTAGCGGGATACAAATGTATACTAAATAAATAAATGTGTAGACAAAAAATGCTTTTACCCATTACTCTGTAGGTTTACAAGGATTTTCTTTACAAAAATTATAATTTTACTTCAGAGGGCAGACGAGGGAGAGATACTCGTCACATGCAGGCCATATGACATTGGTAGTAGCAAAATTAAAAATAAGGGCTTAGCACAACATATCGTGAATGCAACGAAGTGCCACCTTGATGGGTGGCCTTAGTTGCACCGGCAGCAGTTTGGCCACGTTAAAAGGTGGTAACTACAGGGGGATGAAAACTGATCCCGGCAGTAGGCATATGGACATGCGTAATCAAAACTCTGGGAATAGTTACCGGCGGATGTAGTGAAAAGGTGTTAATGTAGCTGTGTTTAAAAAGGGTTTGGAAATGTTTCTGGAGGACAAGGTCCATAAACTATTATTAAAGAGGACTTGGGAAATCCACTGCTTGCCCCAGGACAAGCATTGTGGAACCTGTGTACATGTCTTTGGGAACTTGTCAGATACTTGTGACCTGAATAGGATTAACAGTTGGAAACTGAATACTGGGCTTGATGGACCTTGGTCTGACCCAGTAGTGGCATTTCTTATTTATTCTTATATTAACATAAGATATGGCCCCAATACAGGGTCAGACCAAGGTCCATGGCAAGCCCAGTATCCTGTTTCCAACAGTGGCTAATCTTAGGTCATTAGTACCTAGCAGTCTCCCCAAAAGACACAGGTTCCTTAATGCTTGTATTTGGTCAAGCACTAATATCCTGGGGCCCTTTTAATAATGGTTTATGGACCTTTCCTCCAGGGCAAAACTTGTCCAAACCATTTTTATTTACCCAGCTACCCTAACACAGCTGTTTACTATCATCCTCCGCATAATCAAATTCCAGAGTTTGATTTACACGTTGAGGTGAAAACATATTTTTCTCTTATTTGTCCTTAAATCGTTTACCCTGTTAGCTTCATTGCATGTCCCTAGGTCTTTCTATAATTGTGATGATGTAAAGTAAACAATCGATCTAAGTTACCAGTTCCACTCCCATTCATTAATTGATAGACCTCTATCATTAATCTCCCTCTCAGCCATTCTCTTTTCCAGGTTAAAGAGCCCTAACCTTTTTTAGGGGCTATACTTCTTATCAGGGTGTAGCCTTCCATTCCCTTTACCATTTTGGTGAGGCCCTCTTCTCTGAACCTTTTCTAATAACGTTATATCCTTTTTAAGATACGGTGACCAAGTAAACTGCACACACAATATTCAAGGTGCGGTCACACCATGGAATGAATACGAGGCATTATAATATCCTTTGTTTTATTTTCCATTCCTTTTCCTAGTAGCAGATAACTAGCATTCTATTTGCGTCTCTTGGCTGCCACTGCACACTGGGTGGAGGGTTTTAACATGCTATCCCTACGATGACGACTAAATCTTTTTTCTTCGTTAACCTTGCAAGCCTCCGGCATGGTGCCGGCACACCGGATATTCAATGCTGTGGGCGCACTATGACACAGGCATGAATATCCAAGGGTTAAGGGTTCTGCAGGCCCATCAGCCTAAACAGGAAATATTGGGCCCCACTGTGACAGACAGATGGAAGTAGCATCTCTCAAACAGGGCACACAGTGAGGTCTAGATTAGCATGCTGTGCCTGTTCAGCCTGTGGGTTCTAGGTGGGTATGATGTGATATGAATATTGGGGTTGATGGCCTGCTGTGGGTATCCCTGCTGCAAGTGGAACACTCCCATGCCCCAGGTGTCTGTGGAACAAAAGTCACACGTCACTGCATGCAAGTCAATGGCCCTGCCCTCACTGTTCTCCAGGACACCACCACCTGCACAGGACATGTTGTCCCACCATGCAGCTCCTCTGCCCAGGAGCTGACTTATGTGCAGTTGCTGTTATATGGTTACCTCTGTTATCCCACACTATCCATAACCTGATATAGCATTACTAGCATGGTGTGTGCACATGATTGCTTCCTGCCATAGTTCCAAATATCCTTACATCTACATCACCCTGGTGAACCACCTTCGGCATCGAGGTGATGCTAACCCGTCCTTGTGGTTCAACATGCACAGCCTTTTTCAGGGCCTAGGTCACTTATGCTCTGTAGAGGTGACATGACATCCCATGTCTAATGTGAGGGGCTTTTCCAGCTATGCCACACCATTGGACTTCATCATCAGTCCTATCCACAATCTTGCCATCTATGTGTGGCAATGTATGCCAGTGTATGCTTATGTGACTGTCACAGCCCACTGGGGCATATAGTCGACAGGTGTAGGGCAGTCACAACCATGTAGGATCGCCCGTGAGGTCTGTTTGTACTGGTGAAAGTGGGGGGACATGACAGAGGTTGGCTCGTAACACTGTGAGAGCCTCACGGTGCGCCCTCCGTGCGTCAATGGTGAACGAGCGCGGGCACTTGGTCGATGTAATGGAGCTTGGGCCAATTGCTGATCCATTCATATTGCCATCAGGACATAAGGGGGACCAGGGGAGATGCATTGGAAACGGCAGCAAAGGGAAGGACACTTAGGACCACAGTGAGAACGACTGGCCTCATGCGCTACATCATGCAGCCATGATATCGCTAAACCAGTGGCTGCACCCGAGTTACTTACTGTAGCTGAGTATCAACATGGTGGTGTGGATGACATCCATGAGGGGGGCGCCACAGAAAACTTGTTGCATATGAGGGCCAGGCAAGGGGATACCATGGCCTGGGCTAGGGCTAATCTCTGTAGAAACCTATTATGTGTGTCACTCTTTGATGCTGCCAGGTATAGGGGACCTGACCAGGCACATTCATGAGGACAGGAGCCCAGGGTTAGGGAGGAATAGCATAATGGCTTGGGAACCCAGAGACCAGGGTTTGATTCCACACTAGCAATCCTTGCTGGCCTTGGGCAAGTCACTTAATCCTCCATTGCCTCAGAAGAAATCCAATAGTTAAAATGTCCCTGTTTTAATGTACTTGGATACCAACACGACTGACCAGTGTGTGATCGGCAGCTCTCCGGCTTGTGAGTTTCGATGTAAACCACTTTGATTGACATGAGAAAACGGTATATAAAAACCTGTTTTTAATATAAATAAAAATAAAATAAATCTTTGGACACAATATGGCCTTTCCGATGTTTCTCTGCATGCCCTCACATGGGCGGGAAGTACACCTTACTCTCATGATAGGCATCTCTTACATATGAGCCACAGCATGTAGTCCACCTTGGCTTCTGCATGCAACCCACATAACACATGTTATGCAGGACCTCGGCTTCCAAGGACATGGCACCCAGTTATGCCCATGATCCCTACTACATGCAAACCCAAAAATTCCCAAAACCTATGTGGCAAGCCACATGGATATTGCTACTGACTATAGTGATGACACAGTGAAGGATGCACAACCCCACCAGAAACATTAATTTATTGGTCAGCCTCATACACACGACCCACCCATAACACACTGGCTAACACAGTAACCTTGATGTGGCAGGCTGCAGGTGGATGCGCCCCAAGCATCTGCGACACATTCACGCATCAGGACAAACAGTGCCTGCAATCATAGTTATAACACGTCTCAATAATGAAGTGGTAACATTTTTGAGACCCGCATCACAGCATGCCTCTAGCTGTGACCCTGGGCAGAGAGCCTTATGATTACTGGGGGACCCTCTTGTGGCTTTACCCGGAGTGCAGCCACAATGGCATCTAGGACACCTCGGAGATGGCCTGTACTGACTCATGCACCTCCTCTCTGATGGCTCACTGGCGCACCGTCCAATCACGAGGTGTGGCCAATGCACCACATTGCCAGCTGCCTACTAGATCTATGGGGTTGCTTGTACGGGCGGGAGGTTCTCGGTGCCAGGCCTGTGGGTGTGGTGGGCCCCACTCCTCATGGGGCCATAGGTCCAGGGGTGCCAGTGGTTGGCCATGGTTAGGGAGTAATAACCGGGTGGGGGGTGTTTTTTGTTATATTTTTCTCCCACCTCCTCCTCTAAATCCAACTCCCCCCTCTCTGGCTCCTCCGCCTCTTGGCACATTCGCTGGCTACACGGGATCTTCTGCCACAGCCCCCTCCACTGCCTCTTGCACACGCCTCAGTCTCCACCGTCCCCACCTACCTTGCCACGCAGCACACCCCACGCCTCTGCACTCCATGTCCTCTGCCTCTTCTATCTCGCCTCCACCTTTTTTGATTCTGGGCACATCCCAGCCTCCGCCTCATTGCAGCCATCCTCCACCTCCTGCAAATCCTCTGTCACATCCTCTTGCAGTCGAGGTCCCTCCTCCGCTGACCTTCTCTACCTTCCCATCCATGCCTCTGGCTCCTCCCCACCAGCTCACCCTCTCATGTTGTGTGGCTCTTCCTCTGTGCTGCCAGTCCCCTCATCCTGAACGTGACCCGCTTGGAGGTGTGCACATTCTACTGTTCCCTACAGTCGAGTTGTGGCTGTTCCCACCCCACCCCCCCCCCCCATGCCTTGGCTGTCAGGAGACAGCGACGTATCCACACGCGGAGTAATTACATGGTTGTCAGAACACACTTATGACAGGGTATGGAACAAAACAGCCATATGGGAGGCACCACACATGTCACAGCACATGCGACCCCACCCAGTGTTACCCAGAGGCATGTCTCTCGACTGAATGTCCCCTATGTGCCCATCCCTCGGCTCCTCTTGTGAGCAGAAATTATGCTTCACCAGGACATGCCCACTGTGGTTGGTGGGCTTACTATCATGCCAACTAAAACCTCCAAAGGGTGGCTTGGGAGAGGAAGGGAATGCTCTCTGTGTGAAGTGCACTCATGCCTGGTGAATTTGTGTGCTTGTGTGTATTTGAATTCCATACTGCGTGTCATTCTGATTGCTTTCCGTACACCGCGCGCGGCATAGTGAACAGTATTACTGACTCAGCTACAATATTCACACAGGCCCTGTGGGTAGACAGGATTGCCGCAATGTCTGTGATAAACTTGGTCACACGTGCTCTGTTTGTCTATGAGCCGTGTGAGTTGGCATGCACTGTGAAAGAGATGCAACCACATAGTGTTGGCCGGACTGCAGGACAGGATTCACTTCCATGCACTATGCCCAGCTTACTGAATGGCTCTCTAAGAAAAATATGTGGGCGGGTTCGGACACTTGTGGTGGAGACATGAAGACTACATGCACCACCTATAGTGCTGTGCATGCATGACATTTTCTCTGTCAGAATACACGTTTCAGCTGTACATTCAGTCATGGCTGCTGTTCACTATGACAAATGGGGATTGGCCAGTGCCTTACTAATCTGCTTCAGTGGCTACTTGCTCCCAGAGCCGCTGGATCATCTGTGGCTACCGGCGCTGCATTGTTCAAAAGTGGCATTTGAGGGCCTCCAAGGTGCAACACATACCATAGTTCACATTAGATCCATTTTATGTGCACATTTCCACAATTGAGAATTCACATTAGTAATCATTGGTAATACCTGACGATTGGAGGATAGCCAATGTAACACCAATTTTTTAAAAGGGTTCCAGTGGTATCCAGGAAACTACAGACCGGTGAGCCTGATGTCAGTACTGAGAAAAATGATAGAAACCAAAATAACATTTCTGAACATGTAGATAGTCATGGTTTAATGGGAGACAGCCAACATGGCTTTAGCCAGGGAAGGTCTTGTCTTATTAATCTGTTACATTTTTTTGAAGGTGTAAATAAGCAGGTAGAGAAAGGTGGGTCAGTTGATGTAGTGTATCTGGATTTTCACAAAGCCTTTGACAAGGTCCCTCATGAGAGACTCTTGGAGAAATTAAAAAGTCATGAGATAGGAGGCAGTGTACTATTGTGGATCAAGAACTGATTAAAAGACAGAAAGCACAGAATAGGGCTAAATGGCCAATTTTCCAAATGGAGAAAGGTGAATAGTGGAGTAACCCAGGGATCTGTGCTGGGTTCGTTGCTTTTTAACATATTCGTAATTATCTGGAAATGGGAATAATGAGTAAGGTAATCAATTTGCAAATGGCACAAAATTATTCAAAGTTGTTAAAACCCAAGAGGATTGTGAAAAATTGCAAGAGGACCTTAATACATTGGAAGACAGGACGTTCAAATGGCAGATGAAATTTAATGTGGACAAGTGCAAAGTTATGCACCTAGGAAAGAACAACCCAAACTATGGTTACATGAAGCAAGGTTCCACATTAGGAACCACCACCCAGGAAAAAGATTTAGGCGTCATTGTGGATAACATGTTTTATTTATTTATTTTATTTATTTAATGATATTTATAACCGCCTATCAAACAATCAAAGCGGTTTAACAACAAGAATATAAAAGCAGTGATAATATGAACATGTAGTAATGATAATTACATGTAAAGTAACATAGTGTGTTTTACAGAAAGATATAAAGCACTATTTACATTGTGTACTATAATACAACGTGAGCTATAATACAGCTTACTAAATGATTGTTTTTCTCTTAAACATTGAATTAATTATTCAGTTAGACCATAATGCTCAATAAACAGGACAGTTTTTAGTTGCTTTCTAAAGTCTTTAAGGTCCTGAGCTGCTCTTAAATCATTTGGAAGAGAGTTCCAAATCTTTGGTGCCGCAAACGAGAATGCCCTTTCTGTTGTTTCTTTACGTGCTTTTCTAAAGTCAAGTGATGTGTTGACTCTATTGGTAGATCCTAATCTTCTAGGTCTTTTGCTGACGTCTGATTGAATGAGAGTAGCCAGACTGTTTGCAGAACAGTGATGTTTGATTTTGAAAATGTATATAGTGGTTTTATATTTTATACGATAAGCTATAGGTAGCCAATGTAGCTCCTTCATAATAGGATTATGTGTTCCTGGCTTGATAATCCGAAGATTATTCGAGCAGCAGTGTTTTGCGCGAGTTGCAAAGGTTTTAGTGACTGCTTATGAAGGCCAAGATATATAGGATTACAAAAATCAATAATGGCGTGATTAAAGCTTGGCAGACGTTACGGAAGTGGGTTGTTTCGAGTAGTGGTCTTAATCTTCTAATAATCTTCATTCTGTAATATGCGCTCCTGATTGTCTTACTTATATGTGTTTTCAGATTCATTTCTCTGTCAAGGGTCACCCCAAGATATTTTACTTCAGATTTAATGGGAATAATAGAATCTTCTATCAAGATGTCAGGTGGAGGAGGGAAATCAGGGTTTCGAGATACAAATAAGGCCTCAGTTTTGTTGAAATTGATTTCCATGTTATTACATTTACACCAATCAGACATTTGTAGGAGACAATCTGTAATTCTATGATAGTCAGGGTTATTGATTGACACAGGTGTAAATATCATTATATCATCTGCATAGATGGTGTACTTAATGTCATTCTTTGAAGGGATGTTGCAAATTGGTTGTATGTAGATATGAATAAAAGGGAAGAGAGGGCAGAGCCCTGTGGAACTCCTTGTAAAACTCTTATGGGTTGAGATGCTTTGTCACCTATCTTTACTTGTAAGTGTCTCTCTGTAACCCTCCGGCTAAGAGAGCAAATAGAATGCTAGGTATCATAACGAAAGGAATGGAAAATAAAACAATGGATATTATAATGCCTCTGTATCGTTCCATGGTGTGACCGCACCTTGAATATTGTGTGCAATTCTGGTCACCGTCTCTTAAAAAGGATATAGCGGAATTAGAAAAAGTACAGAGAAGAGCCACCAAAATGGTAAAAGGGATGGAAGGATACCCCTATGAAGAGAGGCTAAAGGTTAGGGCTCTTCAAGAGATGGCTGAGGGGAGATATGATAGAGGTCTATAAATTAATGAATGGAGTGGAACGGGTAAACATAGATCGATTGTTTACGACATCAAAATGTAGGAAGGCTAGGGGACATGCAATTAAATACAGTGTAACCCATGTAAGACTAATAAGAGAGAATACTTTTTTACTCAACGCCTAATCAAACTCTGGAATTTGTTACTGGAGGTTATAGTAAAAGCTGTTAGTGTAGCTGGGTTTAAAAAAGGTTTGGACAAGTTCCTGGAGGAAAAGGTCCATAAATCATTATTAAAGGGGACCCAGAAAATTCACTGCTTATCCCAATACAAGCATTGTGGAACCTGTGCCTTCTGGGGAAACTGCTAGGTACTTGTGACCTAGATTGGCCACTGTTGGAAACAGGATACTGAGCTTGATGGATCTTGGTCTGACCCAGTATGGCATATCTTATGTTCTTATGCACATACTCAGTTTTGACAGGTTAGCAGACGATCCTGGCAGCAGGGGCATGTACTGTCAGTTTATGGGGGAGGATACCAATATCTGACAGTTATTGCATCTTTGGGAGACCTAATACAGGAGCAACACACACCCTGTGATGCCGTAGTGTTATGGTTGTGCTCACTGATAGAGCCATGTACAAGTGACACCGGACACCTCCAGCTCGTATGACAACGGGAGGGATATCTGTCCCCTGCAGCCCTTGGGTTGAAGCTCTCTGATCCCATCGACTGTTGCCTGTAATTGTGGGGGGCTGTAGACACTCCCTGGTCACTCACCACACCAACCCCTTGTCACCCTTAGCCCTTCTCAGTCCTCTGGGTACCAAATTCAGTGTGCCTCACACTCTGTCCCTGGGTCTGTCTCCTCTCCTACCTGTCTTTCCCCTGTGTAACCCATGGGCCCGTATTCCCTCTGCATCTGGCCCCTTCTTGCCCCTAAATGACAACCCCGAGCACATGGAACATGCTACATGCCCCCTCCTTCCTCAGCATTTCAATCCCACATCCCTCTATGTCACATCTCTGTATCTCATGTACTGCCTATGTTGTCCACACCCATTCTGTTCCTCCCTCTTGAAGCACCACTCTCAGAGCATATTGCCACAGTAGGTGGTAGGTAATGGTTTTAGGTTCCAGATGTTTTCTTGAGGCATGGAGCTAGCCATCTGGTGCTACACAGAACTCATTGCTGTATGAGATGTGCTGCTCTGTGGGGCACAGAGAGCCATGATTTCTACATGCTGGGTGATCCATATCTGTTCGCATCTGTGACATTGCCATTTCAAAACATGTTTGTATGTTGTGCCTGGAATGTGCTGTGGGTGCTGGGCATTTGCAGCTATGGTGGCACCCCCACAACAAACAACACCCTGAACAGGCCCATGGCTCTACTACTGTTCCCATGCTGTGGTGATTGGTATGTGGACCATGACATTGCTAACCATCCCCCACCACGGGAGCTCCAGCTTCTACCCATGCTAGGTCTGAGGCTGAATACTGCTGTTGGCAGCCAGGGCTGGCAGGGTGGTACTCTTTGCGGTGCTGAACTTGGCAGGCTCATGACCCAGACACATGGATACTGAATCCAGCATGTGCCATGTTCCCTTGACACTGTCTGCATCTGCAGTCCCACAGCTAGGCCTGTGCCTATGTGCTCTGGCCTGCAGCTCTGCCCTTCCCCCCACTATGATCCCTGCCCCCCTCCAAATGGCCATGGAGAGCCTCAGGTTAGGCCTCCGACTGCTCCTTGTGTACAGCATTCCCTCATACCAAGCTCTTGCCAAGACCTCTGCCTCATCAGGGCTGAAATTCACAATCCTCCTGGAAGCCATGCTGCTGCTGTCTATCAGCCCAGCTAGAGGGGGCTCATGCACTGGTAGATGGGCGAATCTCACTATAAGGGGATGTCAGTGCTACATGAGTATGGCGGAATGGTGCTACACAGGTATAGCGGACCACCAAACCATGTAGTCTTCTCTGTCAGGATACCTGTGTATGGCAGCACACTCCTAAAAGGTTTTATGTTTGGGCTGCATTTTTATTTCCACTTTGTTTGACCCCCTGCTATTGAGTTGTGACCCCTTCTTATCTACCCTTGCAATGTGTTGTATTGATCTCTACCGAGGTGCTTTCTCTAGTTGCTACTGGTGCTTGGGATCTTACACAGGTAAACCAATATCCTCTTATGTGATTGCCTACCTATGATGCTTTACATGCCTGCTGCCATGGATAACACAGGTACACTACCAAAAAACTGCCTCCAGTTTTGCAACTGATTCCTATAGATTTTGGGGTGCTGAATCCAGGAATAGCCAAAATGTTCCATCACGTCACGTTTTCTTGCAAAATTAGATTTCTTACCCATATAAGGAATGTTCACATAATTTCTTTTTAGCCGACTGCAGTTTATTTTCTTGGCCCAAAATAGAGGTTGTAATGGTTAACTAACTAGAAACACTCCCTCATGATATTTTAGAGTGTTTTGTATTCATTTTATACATTAACAGGACAATTGGGAGGCGGGGGGCTAAATCCAGTACTCGCGCTGGCGCATGTTCTTTCCTGTTCGCCTCGCCTCGTTCGCTCGCTCAAACACGGTGGTTGCGACATGAACGTTCCTGTCAAATTTCAGTTTCTTGCAAGTTCATTATTACCTTTTGTTTGCTCAGTCGTAATCCAGCTTTATTCCGAAGTGGTTCACTACAGTTGTAGTTTGCAGTGCTGTGTATTTGTGATGGCTCACAGAGCCAGAGGTTGCGTCAACTCTCCGGACAGTTTTTGTTTTATTTGTGGGGAATATACCGTGAAAAAGCGGCAGAGGAACATTTCTGCATTTATTAAAAAAGTATATTTCGCCTATTTCGGTTTGAAGTTAGGCGATCAAGACAAACCGTGGGCTCCTCACAAAGTGTGCAAGACATGTGAGGAAGATCTACGCTTATGGATGAAAGGTAAAAAACAAGCATTTCGTTTCGGAATACCTATGATGTGGCGTGAACAAAGAGACCACAGCAGTGACTGCTATTTTGCTCTTGCATTGTGAAGGAATACAACTTAAAAAATAAGAACGTAATAAGTTACCCCAACCTTCCCTCAGCAATTAGGCCTATGCCTCATAGCAACGAAGTACCTGTGCCTGAACCACCAAAATCTTTGGATCATATTTGTGTGGACGGTTCTGATCATGATGAGACTCATCAGATGGCTTTTCCCGATGAGTCCAGTACTTCCGAGTTTGAAACTGAACCAGATCCGAAACCTGAACTTTTCTCTCAAGCTGAATTGAATGATTTAGTCCGGGATTTAGGACTCCCAAAAGATGCTGCCCAACTGCTAGGTTCTCGGCTTAAACAGAAAAATCTATTGTCACCAGGAACAACTTTTTATTGGTACCGCAACCGCGAGACACAATTTTTGAAGTATTTCAGCAAAGAGGAAGATTTGGTATTTTGCAACGATATATACGGAGTGATGGAAAAGTTTAAACTCAAGTATGATCCTGCTGAATGGCGGCTGTTCATTGATTCGTCAAAAGACAGCATAAAAGGTGTTCTTCTTCATAATGGCAACACATTCGCTTCAGTTCCTATTGCTCACTCTGTTATTCTCCAAGAAAAATACGAGAATTTGGCCCTGATTCTTCAGAAGATTCGTTATGATGAGCATAAGTGGATGATTTGTGGAGACTTTAAAATTCTATCCATGCTATTAGGGCAGCAATCCGGTTTCACCAAATATCCCTGCTTCCTTTGCTTGTGGGATAGCCGGGCCCGCGACCTACACTGGGGGAAACGACTGGCCAATTCGGGAGTATTTGAGACCCGGTGAGAAAATGTTCTTCATGAGAGCTTGGTACCTCGTGATAAAATTCTATTACCACCTCTCCACATTAAGTTGGGTCTCATTAAGCAATTCATCAAGTCCCTTCCAAAAGATGGTGAGTGCTTTCGGTACCTTTGCTCAAAGTACCCCCGACTTTCTGAAGCAAAGCTAAAGGAAGGAGTGTTTGTTGGCCCTGATATAAGTAAACTCATTTCAGATGGAGCATTCGCTGAAACGATGTCTGAGAAGGAAAAGAAGCCTGGGATTCCTTCAAGGAT
>CM066043.1:293415882-293496342 GCA_033557465.1 Ichthyophis bannanicus | reverse complement strand
AGCAACAGGCTTTTGAAATGGAGTTTCTTTTCTTCTTATTCCCCTTAACAATCCTTGCAACACGCTCACTGGCATACTTCTTATGCCCGCCTACAGCTTGCTTCACAGGGTTCTGGCTAACACAGCATTTGGGCACTCTGTTCCTTAGCTCTCTGAACTACTTCTTTCAGCAAGAGCTTTGGTTAGGAATTACAAGACGAAGCACCTTCTCTTTACCTTCAGGACTCAACTGCTTTTCCCTTGAGCTGTTTCCCCACCTGGAAAGTTGGTCTCCTCCAGTTTTTCCTTTCCCTAAGGTAACTGGGAGACACGTTTCTTTCTGCCTTGGCTGCTGCTCTCTGCCTGCTTTTGAGTCACAGACACCTCCTGGTTCGTTTCCTCCGCTGTCTCTCCCTGACTTCTCCCAGCTTCACAGTGAACCACGTGGATCTGCACTGGCTTCCTTCCTGAACTCCACCTGGAAACTGGAAGCGGAACCCTTCACGGAACTTGAGCCTTTCACGGACCACTGAAACCTGAACCTGATTCTTCATACACTGAAGCACCTTTTAAACCGGTGCGTGCTTTCTTTGGCACCACAGCCTTTCCCTCTCTACACCCGTGAGGCTCGTTAGTGCTACAACCCTAGCTCTAACGTCATTAAGTGGGCGGGGCTTAGGTAACTGGCTTTATTGCTGCCTCGGAGGGGCTTGTGGTTACTATGGGACACTGTGCTGATCTCTGGTTTTAAAAGGCAACAGGTCTCACTTTCTTTTCCTCATTCCCATCCTCTCCTGAACGAGCTCTCCTTACCACAATATATATACTCCCTTATAATCCCCCAAGAGCTCACAGTCCTATGTTGTACCTGAGGCAATGAGGGTTAAGAAGTGGCCTTGCCAAAGGCAACAAGGACCCCTATAGTACTATAGAACCCCAGTCTCTCCAGCCACAAGGTTGCTGGTCCCTGAAAGGACTTGGAACCTCTTTGCCTGAGGTAATTTGTCCCAACCACTAGGCTACTCATCCATCTTCTAGTAATAGTGCCACTGATACATTCTGGTACTTTACCGTGGTCGCTATTCTATAAGTACACTACATAAGATCAATGGCACATCCTTTCAGTGTTGGCGTGCACAGTAGTCGTATCTTGGGCAGGGCATAGGCAGGTATCTTTACAATTATCTAACACATACAAAGGCCCCCCTTTTTATTCTGTCCCCGGACGTAGATCCCCCTGCTATATTGTCCGGTCTGAGCCACACGGGATCAGAATCCGCGAACAGTCCTGTACAATGCAAGCCGGGACTGCGATTCAGTCCCGCCTGCACATACAGGACTGTCCCTGGCTAAACTCATTCAAGACTCCATTGAAGAGCCACAATGTCGGCTGGCCAGAAGAAAAAACATATTCCCCACAGCCCGACCCCCCAATCTAGCCTCCTAAAGTCCAGGGACAGTCTTGCGGGAAATGTCCTCCAAAGAGCAGTTAAGAATGAATGCATTTTATAGTTCAGAAGGATAAGTTTGAGAAAAGGATATGGAAACAAAAGGGAGCCAAATGAAGATACCTTTGAGAAGATGGGTTATATGACACATCGTGGGCTGGTGGAAGATTAGCCGCTCTGCAGAGTTTCTGAACAAACTGAAGGGAAGAGAGGTGACTCCAGAGGGATATCAAGCAAAGAGGAAGTACAGTAGTCAAGAATGGGAGGTGACCTAAAGATTGGCTAATTTTCAGTAGTGTGTTCAGAAAGGAAGGGGCAAATTTTGTTAATGTTATATAGAAAGAACTGACAGGTTTTTGCTATCTGTTTGCTATTGTGTGCAGGAGGAAACGGCGGGCTGAGGAAAACAGGAAGAAGTAAAAGTGTTTTCTTACAGAGGATGACAGGAAGGAGGAAGAAATGGAAGAGGGTTTAGGGGGGAAAATTAAGAGGTTCCATTTTCTGGGACCCTGTTTTCAATTTTAAATGGCGGTGAGACATCCAGGCAGCCAATGTCAGATAGACAGCAGAGATGCATGCCTGGAGTTGTTAGAGAATATCAGGTGTCAGATAGATAAATCTGCAGCATCATCAGCATAAAAATGATACGCAACGCCACTGGTAGTAGATTATAGCACCATGGGACTGAATATCATAGAGATGAAAAGGAGAGTGGGCGATTAGAACAGACCCTTGGGGTACACCAACTGATTGGGATAAGCGGTATAGGTAGGAACCACCAGAACAAACACTGATGGAAGTGGATGAGAGAGGTCAGAAAGAGAACAAGGACAGGACAGAGCCCCTAAAACTAAGTTGAAGTACAACAGTGTCAAGGACAAGGTAGTGGTCAACCAGCAGAAGAAAGGTCCAAGAAGAATGAAGACTGAGTAAAGGCCTTTGGATTTAGTTACAAACAAGTTGCTGGGGATTTTGGTGAGAGCCCTCTCAGTAAAATGTAAGGGATGAAAGCTAGATTGAAGTGGATCAAGGCAGGGTTTAGAGAGCAGAGTGAAATTCAAGGCATGGCAGAGAACTCGCAGCATTCAAGAAGTTTGGTTTTGTGAGGGAAGAAGGTGAAATGGGTCAGATAATTAGAAGAATTAGAAGGAAAAGTAGGGTCAAGTAAAGGTTTTCTTGAGGAGTATCACAGCAATGCTTAAAGGTTGCAAGGACCGTTGCAGGTGGAAGTGCAAAAGGTTGAGAATATGTGAGATGGAAGGGATGACAGAGGAGGAGATGGAGTTAAGGGAGATTGGTGTGAATAGGATCAGAAGAAGAATAGTAGGTTTGGAGTAGGAAAGAAGGCTTCTTCTTTAGAGAATTTTAGAACAGAATGGAAGAGTAACCTGAGATTTGATGGGAACATTTTGGGACTATGAAGATGGGGCAGAGGGGATGAAGCTGATCTATAGGGGAATTGGATGCGTAATCATTTGGACTTTGTCATGGAAATAGTCAGTCTAGGGTTTTGAGCAGAAAGAGAATAAGGGTTGGGGGCAGAAGGCACCATCACCTTGAGAAGAGAGTTGAGAGTTTTAAGAAGAGATGGCAGGGTTCAAAAGGCAAGCAGAGGTAGTCAGATGACATACTTAGTTTTGCTTGGTGACGCGCTAAATGGGCTGACTGGAAGGAGGCAATCATGAATTTGAATTTGAGCAGAATTTGAGCCCAATGCACTTGGCTCAGTGGGCACAGGAGCATAGATATGGGTAGTTGAAGACAGCCAGGGTTGAGGTTCTAGTGCACCTTACAGGACATGAAATGGGCCGGCGTAAGTAAGCATCCAAAGCAGAGGAGAGAGCAGTATTATAGGAAATTATAGCCTCATCAACAGACTTAGAAGGCAAGGTGGAGGAAAGAGGTGATGAGACCATAGTGGAGAGAGCTGATAGATCGATAGCATGAAGATTCCAAAAAAAAAAATAGGAGGAGACTGGGTGGGATTGAAGTGGGGAGTAATGAAGAGTGAAGCTTAGCAGGCGATGGCCAGATAAGGGATGAATTGAGGTTCAGAAAATAGAAGGTAAACAATTGGAGAAGAAAACAAGGTCAAGGCAGTGATCATGTTAATGAGTGGGGGTAGAAGAGGAAAGCTGGAGGTTGAAAGAGGAGGTAAGACCTGCTTTTTATATGTTATACATTTGGCAACTGAATTTTATCACGGAACATATGATTTTTTTAATCTTCCTCAACCTGCCCACAAACCATGCCCCTATTTAAACATAGAATTTTGGCCCTTATAAAGTGGATGGGGAAGATATTCAGCAGTTGACAGCTTATCCGGCCTCTGGCGCTCTACATCTGATTTTGACAAAGAGAGTGCTGGCTATCCAGTTAGTGACAATATTCAGCCACTAACTGGATAGGCGAAACTGCATAAAGTTAGAATAGCCATTCACCTGTCCTAACTTTATCTGGTTAGCGAATGAATATCATCACTAACTGGATAAGAACATGAGATATGCCATACTGGGTCAGACCAAGGTCCATCAAACCTAGTATCCTGTTTCCAACAGTGGCCAATCTAGGTCAAACGTACCTAGCAGTTTCCCCAAAAGACACAGGTTCCACAATGCTTGTACTGGGTCAAGCATTGATATCCTGGTTTATGGACCTTTCCTCCAGGAACTTGTCCAAACCTTTTTTAAACCCAGCTACTCTAACAGCCTTTACTACATCCTCCGGTAACAAATTCCAGAGTTTGATTACATGTTGAGCGAAAAAATATTTTATTTTATTAGTCTTAAATAGTTTACCTTGTAGCTTCATTGCATGTACTTTCTATATTCTGATAATGTAAACAATCGATCTACGTTTACCCATTCCACTCCGTTCATTAATTTATAGACTTCTATCATATCTCCCCTCAGCCGTCTCTTTTCCAGGTTAAAGAGCCCTAACCTTTTTAGGACTTTCTTCATAGGAGTATCCTTCCATCCCCTTTACCATTTTGGTGGCTCTTCTCTGAACCTTTTCTAATATCGCTATATCCTTTTTAAGATACGGCGACCAGAATTGCACACAATATTCAAGGTGCGGTCTCACCATGGAACGATATGGAGGCATTCTAATATCTTTTGTTTTATTTTCCATTCCTTTCCTTATCATACCTAGCATTCTATTTGCTCTCTTGGCCGCCGCTGCACACTGGGCTGAGGGTTTTAACATGTTATCCACAATGACGCCTAAATCTTTTTCAAGGGTGGTGGTTCCTAATGTGGAACCTTGCATCGTGTAACCATAGTGTGGGTTGTTCTTCCCTAGGTGCATAACTTTGCACTTGTCCACATTAAATTTCATCTGCCATTTTGATGCCCAGACTTCCAATTTATCAAGATCCTCTTGCAATTTTCCACAATCCTCTTGGAGATAAAGTTTCTAGATGAAATAAATGACTGCTTCTTGGAGCAGCTGGTTTATGAACTGACCAGAGGGGGAAGCCATTTTGGACTTAATCCTTAGTCCTTAGTGGAACACCAGATCTGGTGCAAGAGATAAGAGTGTTGTGGCCACTTGGCAATAGTGATCATAGCATGATCGTGTTTGATTTAATTAATGGAGGAGGGATAAGGAAATCCACAGTACTACCTTTTAACTTTCAAAAGGGAGACTATGAGGTATGTTTTAACGTGCGCCCGGCGATAGTGTGCAGGCTGCCATAAAAGGAGTGGGAGTTTCGGTCTTAACATAGCAAAACGGAATTATCGCGCGATAACGTGCGCTGCGCACATTCTGGTGAGACGCCGCTAAGCATGTTAACGCACAGTAATCTTAAGTAGGCGCGCTGACATCTAAACAGAGGTGTAGCACAATGGTTAATACACTGACTGATGGTACCGGTGCATGAGTTCAATCCCCCAGCAAACACACCCTCACAGTGGCGTAACCTAAGGTGCCGCATAAGGCACCCTATAAGGCACTCCAGAGGGCACATTATAAAGTGCACTGTCTGCCAAGGCACCCTAGAATGTCCCCTATAGGACACCTTATAAGGCACCTGATAAGGCGCTTATAGGGCGCCCTATAAGGTGCCTTATGAGGCACCTTAAGGTTACAGTACTCTGAGGGTGCTTTTGCTGGCAGCACTAATGTACATTAAAAATAGACAATGCCTCAGACAGCCCTATCAAATAACCCCACTGTGGGATAGAACCCATTACTTCTGGCTCCACAGGCAGTGAAGTAACCAGTGGGCTACAGCTCTAAACAAACCCCCTGGCTGGCTACAGAAGGACTGCATGTCACCACACAAACAGTCTGCATGGCTACCAGGATAGGGGCAACCCACCCATACCCATGATGCACAGCACATGCATATCAGCAGTCTACAGATGATCACAAGATGGGGTATGCACCCCACAGCACCTCAGCCTGGTAGGGGGTTCCGACGGTGTGTGTTAGTGGCACAGAGTAGCTACAGACTGTCACATTGTGTGGGTATTGTGCTCACCCTGAGGGTGAGGTGGGGCAGCCAGCAATAGGTCCACAGCACCTTCAATGGCTAAAATAGGCCATGTCGCAGGTACCCATCAGTACCAAAGTGTGTGATAGGTAGTTCCTGCAAACACACCTAGGATACATTAGTATCTATCTGAAGTTGTCAATCAGGTCTGACTCTTATGGGCTATGATGCACCCAGAATAGTGCATATTCTGTCTTGGTGCCATGGTAACATGATGTAAGTGACAGGGGGTGTTTGGACCCATAGGCAGATTATATATCACCACCCAACCCACCCTCTGTGGCTCAGAGCAGGAGACAGGATTCCCCCACCAACAGATCCACATTCTACCTCCCTGCAACAGTGGCAGTAGAGGGGGGCCATCAACCCCAGTCACACTGGGGAACAGACAACCTACAGGGCAGCCAATACTGAGCTGTACACATCCCTAAGGCAATGGCAGGAAGACAGTAGGCATGGAAATGCTCAGCTGCCCCCAACACCATCTGACATTCCCCAGCAGCAAGCACAGTGCATCACCAGCCACTGCACAGTGCTCCAGCCATACACATATAACTGCAGACAGTCTGCTAACTAGTCCACAGTGCATGATCCTGTAAGAGATGTGTGCACCCAAAAGCTGGGATGTGAGCACACCCACCAAGCAGATAAGTCAGTGATTAGGCCCCAGAGAAGAGAACCTATATATTTCACAAAAAAAAAAAGCAAAATAGCACTATGGGGGAGCCTAGCCATGCCATGGTCACTGCTCAGTCAAGGTGAGAGTGACCTTCCAGCAGGACATGCTGTGGCCACCCTGTCACTGCAGGTCGTGGCCAGGCACTACAATGTCTGAGCCATTGCCCTATGCCCTGTGCTGATGCATCCAGGCCAGGCCACCCTGTCCGGGCTATACCCACAGTACCTTGCTCCTCATTATGCACATTGGCAGGCCAATACTGGCAACAGTGCTAGCAGTGTGGACTGAGGAATGTGTTAGCAGCCACCACACACTGGATAGACAGACACACACTCCCCACACCTATGCCAGCATTGTGCAACTATAGAGGTGTTTGGCAGCCCTGGCCACCACACCAATCCTGGGCACAGTGCAGGCATGGCTATGGTACGCAATACTGTTGGGGTCACTCCCCAGGGTGGTAAACACTGTCAGACCCAAGACCTGTAGCACACTCCACAGACATCAGAAAGGTTGCTATGATGCAGCTCAATCAGAAAATTGTACTTAACTTCGGAATTGCTATCTGCCAGTAATCATAGCAGCCTTTTGATAGATGTGTACCGTATTCCCAGGTTTAGGGTGGCATTGCTAAGGTATGCAAGTGCTAGTATTGGGAGATGCATGCAGGGCCCACCATCCTGCCTCTCCAGGAGGCATTGGATAATGGAGCCTGTGGGTGCGGGTGTGTCTGCCCCTGTTGGCCGCTATTTTAGGACAGAGGTTCCCAACTCCAGTCCTGGCGGGCCAAACACTGTTCGGGTTTTCATGCTGTCCCTAATGAATATGCATGAGATACATCTGCATACCATGTGGCGGCGCATAGAACTGCAGCACAGGCATCTTTATTAGAGGCAGCATGGAACCTGAATGGTGTTTGGCCCTCCAGGACTGCATTTGGGAGACTCTGCTCTAGGTAATGCGCATGTTTATGGTATCTGTGCTCTGTAGGGTAAAATGTAGGTGTTTTGGGCATGTTTACGTCATCTGCAATAAAGGTTCTGTCTGTATTAGCATGTTTTAGTAGTGGGTAAAATATGGGGACTGGGTTGGCAGGAACCACAGCTGAGTCTTGAACCTGTGATCTTCTGCTCCTGAACACACTGGCTGTGTGCACTGCACCACTATGTTGCCACAGAGACAGTCCCTGGTGATACCATGACTGTTCGTCAGACAGGGCCTGTCTGTTGCAGTGCATGGCACCCACCTACACAGGGCTAGGCCATGGTGTGTTCTGGGCAGCTCCCGCTGCCCCCTCCACCACCAGTATCCCTCAGCCACCATGCTGACATGCCCTTCTGCTGGTGGTGCGCAGTCTTAGGCCATCCAGTGTGCGGGTAGGTGGCTGCCTATGGTGTGGGTTCTGGGGTAGGGGTGCCTGCATAGCTGTCCACGCTTCCCCCCAGCACCACCTGCCAATGTTCTGTGCCCTTGGGGGTACCTGCTGGGTATTATCCCCTGTGACACTGTGGGAAGCACACTCATGCCCATGTTGGGCCCTCATCAGTTGCTGTCTGGCTGCTCTACTGTTTCAGCATTCCTTTGGGCCACCTAGGCATCACCCTAGTCCGCACTGTGGCCCAGCTGCACCACAGCATGTGCCGCCTGCAGCCCTCTGTGTCCCTTTTTCCAGCATCTGTCCAGTTACCTGTTCCGACGTGCCTGCCCTGCTGTTGCGGAACATGTGCGTGCCATAGGAAACCTGTCCAATGGTGAGGGAAAACCCTAATCAGTGCAATTTCACTGTGGGCTCATTCACCTTGTATGGGGATGGAGCATAGACCCTTCCAAAATTCATATCTTTTTTTTGGAGCTTTCCAGGGAGTGTTTTTTGCTGTTTTCCATTAATATCACTATTGCCCAGCTTGGTTATGTTTTATATATATTTTCTCCTGGTCATTTTCAATGTTTATTTGCCCTTTTGTTCCGTGCACATGTATCACACTTATCACATTTTTTAGGTTTCCCTGGTTTTGCTGTACATTGCTGACGTAAATGGTTTCTTTTCCCTTTAAATCGGTTCTAACGCCAGGGTTTCACTGGCGTTAGTTTTGAGCCTCGGATTTCACAGCGTTAGTGTGCGGGGAGCCTCTCCCCTCCCACTCTCCGCCCTTTGACCCTCTCTCTCCGCCTCTTGGGAGCCTTCCTCCACCCCTGGGGAGCCTTCCTCCGCCCTCCGGGAGCCGTTCTCCGCCTTCAACGCTCGTTTGCGCCACTGCATGTGTTATCGCACGCTAAGGTACCTTATTGCCTGGTAACGTGCCTTCATCGGGCGATAAGGTAACTTATCGCGCGATAACGTGGCAGAGCGCACATTAAGATGGTTTAGTAAACATACCCCTATGATAAAATGAGGAAAATAGTTAAGAAAAAGCTAAAAGGAGCAGTTGCAAAGGTCAAAGACATACATCAAGCTTGGGTGTTATTGAAAAATACTATCTTGGAAGCCCAGACCAGCTGTATTCCGCGCCTCAAGAAAAGTGGAAGGAAGTCCAAAAACCTGCCAGCATGGTTAAAAGTGAGGTCAGAGAGGCTGTTGTTGCCAAAAAAGCATCTTTCAGGAAATGGAAAAAAAGAGCCAAATGACAAAAACTGGAAACGGCACAAGCACCGGCAAGTTAAATGCCAGGCATTGATAAGGCAGGCAAAGAGTGAATTTGAGAAGAAGCTGTGGAAGCAAAAACACGTAGTAAAGACTTTTTCAAGTACATTCGTAGCAAAAAACCTGTGAGAGAGTCAGTTGGACCATTAGATGATAGAGGGGTAAAAGGGGCAGTAAGAGGGGACAAGGCTATAGCGGAGAAACTGAATGAATTCTTTGCTTCGATCTTTACTGAGGAAGATGTAAGGGATGTTACCCATCACTGAAGTGGTATTTATAGGTGATACTGCAGAGGAATTGAAAGAAATATCAATACACCAGGAAGATGTATTGCAACTATTTGATAGACTGAAGAGTAGCAAATCACCTGGACCAGATGGTATACATCCAAGGATGCTGAAAGAACTGAAATATGAGATTACAGACCTGCTATTAGTAATCTGTGAACTATCATTAAAATCATCTGTAATACCTGAAGATTTGAGGATGGCCAATGTAACGCCTATTTTTAAAAAAGGTTCCAGGAAGATCTTGTCTTACTAATCTGTTATGTTTTTTTGAAGGTGTGAATAAGCAGGTAGACAAAGGTGAGTCAGTTGATATAGTTTATCTGTACTTTCAGAAAGCCTTTGACAAGGTCCCTCATCAGAGACTTTTGGCAAAACTAAAAAGTCATGGGATAGGAGGCAGAGTACTATTGTGGATCAGGAACTGGTTAAAAGCTAGAATGCAGAGGGTAGGACTAAATGGCCAATTGTCCCATTGGAAAAAGGTGAATAGTGGAGTACCCCAGGGATCTGTGCTGGGTCCGCTGCTTTTTGACATATTCATAAATGACCTGGAAAAGGGAATAACGAGTGAGGTTATCAAATTTGCAGACGACACAAAACTATTTAAAGTAGTTAAAACCCAAGAGGATTGTGGAAAATTGCAAGAGGATCTTGATAAATTGGAAGACTGGGCATCAAATGGCAGATGAAATTTAATATGGACAAGTGCAATGTTATGCACCTAGGAAAGAACAACCCAAACTATGGTTACACGATGCAAGGTTCCATATTGGGAACCACCACCCAGGAAAAAGATTTGGGCGTCATCGTGGATAACATGTTGAAACCCTCTAATCATTCTTATTATTTTCCTTTCGTAACTTGGTGTATTATTCACTGAAAATGCTCAATAAAAAAAAAAAAAAAAGAAACCCTCTGCCCAGTGTGCAGTGGCGGCAAAGAGAGCAAATAAAATGCTAGGTATCATAAGGAAAGGAATGGAAAATAAAACAAAGGATATTATAATGCCTCTGTATCGTTCCATGGTACGACCGCACCTTGAATATTGTGTGCAATTCTGGTCACTGTTTCTTAAAAAGGATATAGCGTTATTAGAAAAGGTGCAGAGAAGAGCCACCAAAATGGTAAAGGGGATGGAAGGCTACTCCTATGAAGAGAGGCTACAAAGGTTAGGGCTCTTCAACCTGGAAAAGAGACGGCTGAGGGGAGATATGATAGAGGTCTATAAATTAATGAACGGAGTGGAACGGGTAAACATAGATTGATTGTTTACATCGTCAGAATATAAAAAAACTAGGGGACGTGCAATGAAGCTACAGGGTAACCTATTTAAGACTAATAAAAGAAAATATTTTTTCACTCAACCTGTAATCAAACTCTGGAATTTGTTACCAGAGGATGTAGTAAAAGCTGCTAGTGTAGATGGGTTTAAAAATTGGTTTGGACAAGTTCCTGGAGGAAAGGTCCATAAACCATTATTAAAAGGGACCCAGGATATCAATGCTTGAACCAATACAGGCATTGAGGAACCTGTGTCTTTTGGGGAGACTGCTACTTATGACCTAGATTGGCCATTGTTGGAAACAGGATACTGGGCTTGATGGACCTTGGTCTGACCCAGTATGGCATATTTTATGTTATTATGTTATGTTCTTATCTTGACATGGCGCATTGTGTTCCACACCCACCTGTTTAGGTCCCCTTATTAGTGACAGGGAAGTGTATGGACAGGTACGTAAATGCAGACCTGCCCTGCTCACTCCTGCCTGTTCTTACTTGCACCTGGTGATGCTGCAGTCAGCCCTATGGTCCAGGTACCTGCCAGGCATACCTGCCCCCCCCCCCACCCGGTTATGTGGATGTGCAGTTTAGATCCCCCTCATGCAGCCTCCAACCACACACACACACATGCACTCTCTCGCTTGCAGTCCCACAGAAGCAGATATCTGCCAACAGCATGCTCTGCACCAAATAACACAGATGATGGAATGGAAACCATGGATATCAGTACTTGCAACCCATCATCATACCTGATTGCTACTGATCCAAATGCATACTGACATATATGGTACCTACACATGTGGACCTCAAACAGTTACAGAGCTGCTTTAGGCCAAAACAGCCCATCACGTATATCAAGCCTCGTATGTACATTGCAACTCATAGGCCCACATATCTAACCAACAACAACAGTGACCTGTGCCCACGATATGTGCCATAGGGCCACTGGCGTAGACTTTCCCCATTAATGTTTCGATAGGTTTATGTCTGATCTTCTCTGCATCCAGGTACTGTACACATTGCATAGGGCATATTGTAAAGGTCCGCTTTGTGGAGAGCAACACTCCAGCTGGCAGGATGCTGCACATGGCACCGATGGATGGGCTTACAGTTTCACATGGAGTCCTAGGGCTCCATCACCAGTATCGTTTCAAAGATGCGGGCATTGTTAGAGGAGCCACGCTTTGCCTCTTTCGCTCACTCAGTAAATGCCAGCATAGTAATAAGCGCACCTGTGCTCTTCCCCATAAATTTGTGGGGATGTTATTTTCTGTTACTGCGACCTCAAACCTCCCTCTCCTCTGCTTTCTGTGGTTTTCCAGCCTGCAGACACAACAGTGCACAGTAGAGGTTTCACATCCTGCACCACTATGGGCTGAATTGAGGTGCAGGACAGAAATATTTCTAAGTCTTACCTTTATTCCTTCTTTCAGCAGGTATAATCTGGATGTCTCTGGGAACTACTGTGGAGGTACGTGGGTAGCACCAAAATACACTTTATACGTCTCTGTGGCTGGCCATGCCCCCCATTATGCCCTCTTTTGCCCACGTTCTGGGATCCCCATTTATGTGCCATGTATGTGCAGGGCTGCAAACATGCAGAATACATTTTTAGACGTTTTCATGGGATACACGTACATCCTGCATGTACAGGCGGCTTATTATTCGTGGTTCAGAATGACCTCCATAGTGAAACTGAGGATGTGGTAAGAAACACATAAGATAGAGTATGGTAAGATACACATAAGTAGTGGACAAACACCTATGGAACATCTGTACAATACAATGAAAGAGAATCCATGGCATGGCTACCACAATCCAGAACTAGAAGGCCTAATATTCAAAGGAGTTTATCCAGTTATCAGAGCCTGTTAATTGGAAAACTCCCACTGAGTCCACTATTCAGTGGCACAAATCAGGTAGTACCACCAAATATCCTCTCTAACTACCACAGCACTGCCTGGACTACAGCAGTCCTTGGGTGAGGCAAGGGCGGTCCTAGCGCTTCTCTAATTAGGTTATGTAGTTCAGCTATCTGGGCAGTGGCTGAAGATTGCCCCTGTCAGGATGGTCACACCGGTCTCCATTGAAACCGGATATTAAGCACCAGAAGGTATCTGGATTCTGCCACTGAATATCCATGGCAGACAGATGCTTTAAAAGTGCTGACCACTGCAGGCTGAATATCGGGCCTAAAAAACCTAAGGAAAACATCAACCATCACATATACTGGAGGACTTTTTACTGGACGAAAAATTTCCTTCTCCCCCAGTTCTAGCTTTCTGGCAACTACCTAAGATGAAAAAAGACCTTATAACAGTAGTAGTTCCATTAGGTCTTCGTAGGGTAATTTCCTTCTTGCATCTGCCTTCGAGTGTGTTGCCTCCCTCCGCTCCACGTGCCCTGCGTCAACATCGCTGGCTCCACTCTGACCTGCGGCTCCTGTGTACCCATCTACGTTGTGCTGAGCGGTGTTGGAGGAAGCATCAGTCTCCTGAGGCTCTGCACCTAATCCGTCAATGTCACCATACTTACCGGCAGTAAGTCACACCTTTGCTTCTACGTTATCATTGGCTCTCTATTTCTGAATGGCTTCATTATAAGGTTTTACTCTTTATTTTTCAGGCAATTCATAATCTGGCATTGGACTATTTATCCTCTCTAATAACTCTTAATGCTCCAGCTAGAGCTTTACATTCATTACATGGTTGTCACTTAACCTACCATCTCCAACAATTGTCAAATATGAGCCCACCAGATGGTCGGCTTTCTTTGCTGTAACTCCCACACTATGGAATTGTTTTGCCTACTTTGTTACATACTAACACTGACCTAAAAGTTTCAGGTTGTCCCAAAGACTCACCTGTTCAGTGTTGTGTTTATTTATACTCCAAGCTATTCTGCATCAGTGTGGTTTACATTGAACAAACTGAAATTGCATTATAACTTAGAGATAACTATTTCATAGGGAACATGGGCTATGGAGGGTTAAGTGGCTTGCCCAAGACCACAAGGAGCATCTGTGGGACTAAAAACCCCAGTCCTTCCAGCCCAAGATTGCTGTCCTCTAGTGGGATTTGAACCCCTGACCTTCTGGCCTGAGGTATCTTGCCCCAACCACTAGGCCACTCCTCCACTCAAATACAGCTTGAACTTGGGGAGGGTTGTGGTTATGTGACCTTGGATGCAATCTGTATATTTGTTAATTTCTCAGCACCTTTCTTTGGTGTGTTTTTATCTCTTATTGTGTTGATATATAATCTCTGCTATATCTGTTCTGTTTAATATAGCATTCTTTTGATTATATGTTTTGTTTATTTTGCTACTGTAAACCGCATAGCTTTTTATAGATATGCAGTATATCAAATAAAAACTAACATAACATAATGTCATATGATTTCCTCAGCCAAAAATGATCATTGCTCAACTCTTATCACAGCTTATGCCTCTCATCCGAAAAAACTGCCATCTTTCTCAGCCCTTCTCAGCTCCCATTCTCATCATTGATCAGCCTTCTCCCACCCAGCTGACCTCATCTTTCCATGAGAAAACTGCATCACTTCAACTTGAGTTCCCCACTTTGCCTGACACCCTAAATTCCACTTTTCCCTCCTCCCCCTCCTCCTAGTCCCCTGGAATTCCTTCAATACTGCCACCTCCATAGCCCTAGCAAAACTTGTCTCTGCTTCCCATAAAACCACCTGCTCTCTGGACCCTGTTCCCTTTTCTTGGCTCTCCGTGAGTTCCTTAACTCTTCTTCCCTATGTCCTCTCCCTTATTATTGCCAGGTATTTTCCTCTCTTCCTGGAAGCAGGCTGTGGTTCTCCTCCTTAGACAAATAAGTCCCATCCCATTATAGGCCCATCTCTAACCTGCCCTTCATGTTCAAAATCTGAGAGAAACTTGTCTTCTCACAGCCTGCAACCTATCTTGAGACCACCAACTCCTTGCACCCCCGTCAGTCTGGCATCCACCCCCCCAGGTCACAGCACAGACACCATTCCATTATCCCTTCTTAGTGAAGTCCGTCAGTCACTTGATCATGATAACACCACTACCGCTGAATCCCTGGATTTATGTTCTGCGTTTTACCTGGCAAATCACGATCTTCTTTCTCATCTGCATGAGGAAGGGCTGCATGGCACAGTTCTTCAGTGTTTCGCTTCTTTCTCTTTCACCACTCTTTCCATGTTTATCTGGGTGCTCTTCCTTACCCCCTTACCCACGGGGTCTCCTGAGGCTCGATTTTGGCTCCCCTTCTCTTTAATGTCTTTCTTGCACCACTTGCCCTTCCAATACAGCAGTTTGGCATCTCAGACAGACACAGTGGATCCCTTTATAGCAACAGTGAGTACACCCCTAAACAAAGGCATGGGAGGGGTGACCTGCAAGGAGCAGCAGGGGCACCTACTCTTGCCACCTTGCTGGGCAGACTAGATGGGCCATGCTAGTCTTTATCTGCCGTCATATACTATGGGCATCAGTGCATAGCCCGCCTTCCATCCGTCTAACCCGGATTTTCAATGCCAGGGTCATATGCAGCCTCAGCATTGAAAATCCGGTTCGCACCACACAACCTGGAAGCCGCAGGAGCTAGCCAGGTAGCAGCAATTTTCAATGCTACTCCTTAGCCCCTGCGCCTGAAAGATAAGCGAGGAAAAACCTCACCTATCTTTAAGGCACAGAGGGCTAAGCGGGTAGCCCTTTCCTTCATCCCCTCTCTGCCACATAGCATCTGGGCATGTTGGGGACTTATCTGGGATTTTCGAAAGGCACTACCCGTGTAGGTGCCTTTCAAAAATCCCAGATAAGGCATTTACACGGGTAACTAGGGCAGTTACCTGTATAAATGCCTTCGAAAATGCCGCCCTATGTTATTATGTATGTTACTGTGTTATTATGGCAACGATATCTTGCTGATTCTCCACACCGACCACTCATCTCCTGATCTCACCTCTCTTAACCACTGTCTGGCCTGCATTGCTTCCTGGCTGCACTCAAACCATCTCAAACTTAATCCTGCTAAGACAACAGCAACTTGGTTAACTGACCCCCTGACCCAACCCTCTCTTTCACCCCAACTCAGTGGGGCCCAGATTCCTCTCACCTCCTCCATTCGATATCTCGGAGCCATTCTGGATTCCGCCCTATCCTTTCACCAACACATCAGTTCCGTTGCTGAACGTCTTAACTCCCTCCATTGCATCAGGGTGGTCCATCCATTTCTTCCCACACCCTCTTTGACCCCTTACTTGTTTCTTTGAATCTTGACCACTTGGATTAATGTAACACTGTACTCGCATGGTCTTCCTCTATATAAACTAAAATGGTTGCAACTTATCCAAAAAATGGTGCGAAGTTACTATTTCATGCTTCTCACTCTGATCGTGTTACCCCTCTCCTAATCCAACTTCACTGGCTTCTAGTTCAATACCGTCTTCAGTTTAAACGTTTCACTTTGGTTCATAAAATACTCGATCCTGGTATACCTGGTATTGGGCCGGAAGGACTGGGGTTTCTAGTCCCACAGGTGCTCCTTGTGGTCTTGGGCAAGCCACTTAACCCTCCATAGCCCATGTTCCCTGTAAAATAGTTATCTCCAAGTTATAATGCCCTGTTCAATGTAATTTCAGTTTGTTCAATGTAAACCGCACTGATGCAGAATAGCACAATATATAAGAGAATGTAAATAAATAAATAAAATAAATACCTCGATATCTTTCCTCACTCATCACACACCCCACCACGCCCGCCATTCTGTTCACATGAATCGGCTCCACTTCCCTGCTCCCTCCCAGGATCACTTTGAATCCACTCGCCACTCTGCATTTTATTTTCTTGGCCCCAGTTTATGGAATAATCTTCCCTCAGACCTCTGCCTGGAATCTTCATTTGTGAAATTCAAGCCCCAACTCAAAACCCACCTTTTCAAAAAAGCTGTTGATCTCTCTCCCTAGGTGCCCTCTATTCCCACCCTCCCCTCTTTCATCCTTTATCCTTCTTCCTCTTACCCCTCTCCATGGGTTTGAGTGTTCTATTTTTTTTTCATGTATATATCATTGGAGTTCCTTTCTATTTTCTAATTAATTTATATTTTATTTTGTAAACCACTCTGCTGCCTCCCCGCAGGGCGATATATCAAGTTTTATTTATTTATTTTAAAATATTTATATCCCACCATATGCCCTAAGGCATTCAAGGTGGCGCACCATTAAAAACTCAAAAGAAAATCCAACATAACAACATAAAAGCTCCTTATCTCCCCCCCCCCCCCCATCATGCCATCTGCCTGTCTGCCATGTATCAACCCTGCCACATGCTTTACCCAAACTGAGGAATCAGGAAGGTTTTCAAGGCCTGCCGCAGAGAAACTGGTAACCTGTTTCATCAAAATGGGGCAGCCACTGCAAAAAACCTTTCTCACTATTTCTTCAACCGTACACACTGAGGACCAGGAACCACTAAAAAGTGGCCTTGGCTTGACCATAGCCTCCAACCCGGTTGGTGCCATTTCAACACCTTCACCAAACAGCCCAATCCCTGGCCTCTAAGAACCTTAAAGGTTACCAGAAGAAGTTTAAACACAAATCGCTGCTCCACTGGGAGCCAGTGAAGTTGACACAATACATTCGCCATGGGCTCCCTACAACTGCACCCCGAAATCACGTGTGCTGCTGCATTTTGTACCCTCTAAAACCTCCGCAGAAGATACCTTGGTAGCCCAACATATAGGAGATTGCAATAATCCAACACAGACAGTACCAAAGCCTGGATCAACAGGTGCAATGCCCCCCCCTCCCCCATCCAAGAAGGGATGCAGTTGTCACAAACGCAACTTTCCATACGCTACTTTCACCACATTCGAAATCTGGGAATGAATATCCAAACCAATATCCATCCTTATTCCCAGCCTCACACCTGCTACTTCAAGCCAAACCCATACATCCCCTTCCTCCTGACCCCTAAATTCCAACAGTTCCAATTTCTGAGCGTTCAGGACCAAACCATTAGCTCGCAACCACCCACAAACCTTCTCCAAACATCCATTCACCTTCTCAAACCGATACCATCACCAATTGGATGTCATCCGCCTGGGCTGACTCTTTTTTCATTCGGGACTAGAGGCATTGCCGTGGTGATGTCAGCATTGGGGGTGGGGCCAACATTCCACTTTGCTCTGAGGCCACCCAGCCCTCACCACTCCAGCTCTAGCAGCAGTTCTTCTTAGCAGAAGGAAAAACAGCAGGCAAAAGGGACCAGCACACAGCAAGGCAAGCAGACAGGTAGCCCTCCCCATGCCAGGGCTGAATCGTTTTTTCATTCGGGTCTAGAGGCATTGTTCTGATGATGTCAGCGGCAGGGGTGGGGCAAACACGCCACTCTCCTCTTAGGTTTTAATAAACATTAACTTCAGATCATTCCCAGAAAACTGCAATTAGTTGCTTAGCACCCTTCCACTGGAACTCATTATGTTTGACACTGGAACTGAATATTCCTACAAGAAATTTTAAAAAGGGGTAAAAACATAGAGAGTCAATATCAGCAGTGGCAGTCAGCATTTTTAAAGCACCTGGCCACTGTCGCTGAAAATGAAACAGGATATTCAGTACTAGAGCCTGTCCGACACTAATTATCCAGTTTCACCCGAGTCAGTGTTGCTATCCGGTCAGTAGCGATATCGAGCCGCTCACCGGATAGCAAGAACTGCATAAAGGTAAGACAGTTCTTGTCCCATCCTAACATTACACGGTTTGGCTATCTGGTGAGTGGCTGAATATCTCTGCTAACTAGATAGTTACTAGGACTATCCCAGCTCTGCTTACAGACCGCCTTGAAAATAACCAGACATCTTCGAGGTGGTACTAACTGCTTAGTGTCACTATCAGGATCGTCGGGGTTTAGGTGGTTTGCAGGTGCTGCAAACTGCATAAACCCTTTTAAATATTGGGACCATAGCTTTTCAATCGAGTATTTTCCAATTTTAGTCACTAGAGCTCATCGGGGGTAAGCATCCCTGGTGTGGCTTATATCATTGCATTTCTGTTTGTATGTTCAGATTGGTTTTTTACATATTGATGTGTTACCCACATGAGAACTTATGTCTTTGTTGTTTTAATAGTTTGATTTCTGCTGCTGTGTTCAAAGATTTTTACACCACCCTGATGGTTTTGGCGTAGGTCAGTCTATTACATACTCTAAATAAACAAATAAAAGTACTATACAAGCAGAATTCAAGAGCAACTCTAATTCTGAATTATTTTCTTTTATATCGCAGCCTGGATTATGAAAGAATCCATGGCTCCTGCAAAGGGACCTGCTGTACTAAAAACAGCTGTCTTAAATGTCTTTGCTGAATCCCAGGGAGAAAATTCAACATTTCTAAAAGCTAATTACTGTCCTTATGCTATAGACCTCTTGATTTCCCATTGAAGTCTCCCATCTACAGTGTACCTTGAGACAGAAGGGAGATTTCATACAGAAAGATGAAGGAGCAGTGAATTAGTTCCAGTATCTAAAGCAGAAGCCCACATTCAAGCTCTAAGTAAACTCCAAGACAACTGAAGCACTTCAAGATGAGTCTGTGGACTTTACTTGCCATGTGTGGGATAAGCAGCCTTGCCGCTGCCAGAAATGAAATGCAGAAGCTCTATAGCTGGAAGCTTTAACACAGCCAAGACATATAATGTGGGTGCGGAGTTAGAACAGTTGACAGGTTAGTCAACAAAGTGCTCAGATGCGACCACACAGCTCCTAGTCATTTGCGTTCCTTTTCCTTTAGTTTTATATTTTGGTATATCAAGCACCAATAAACCATAAACCATGAAGGACAGGTTGGTCTAATCTTAATTTTAACCCTTTGTGTAGTTCTCATGGCCAGTGGACGTATAACTCTGCTATCTAAAACATAGAAACATGTCAGAAGAAAAAGACCACATGGCCTTTCTAGTCGGTTCTTCTATAATAAATACTATACCTTCTGTGTTGGTCCTATGCTTTCTTGAATTCAGATTCTATCCTCGTCTCTATTACCTCCACTGGGAGACTATTCCACGGATCCACCACTCTTTCTGAAAAGAAATATTTCCGCATATTACTCCTGAATCTATCCCCTTTCACCTTCATCCTATGTCCCCTCATAGCAGAGTTTGCTTTTAATCGAAAGAGGCTCTCCTCTTGTGCATTTATGCCACTGAGGTATTTAAATATCTCTCTTATATCTTTTTAAAATGTAAGGTCATGCATTTGGGCTGCAGCAATCCAAGGGAGCAATATAGTATATGGGGTTAAGTACTTTTGTCCACTAAAGAAGAGCGGGACCTAGGCGTGGTTGTGTCTGATGATCTTAAAGCAGCTAAACAGGTACAAAAGGCGACGGCAAAAGCTAGAAGAATGCTTGGGTGGATACGGAGAGGAATGGCTAGCAGAAAAAAAGAGGTGATAATGCCTCTGTATAAGTCTTTGGTGCGACCTCATTTGGAGTATAGTGTGCAATTCTGGAGACCGCACCTTGAAAAGGATGTGAACAGGATGGAGTCGGTGCAGAGGGTGGCTACTAAAATGGTTAGTGGTCTTCATTATAAAGCATATGAGGACAGACTTAGGGATCTTATTATGTACACCTTAGAGGAAAGGCGGGATAGAGGTGATATGATTGAGATGTTTAAATACCTCCGTGGCATAAATGTTCAGGGAGAGAGCCTCTTTCAATTGAAAGCAAGTTCTGCTATGAGGGGACATGGGATGAGGGTGAAGGGGGATAGATTCAGGAGTGATATGTGGAAATATTTCTTTACAGAAAGAGTAGTGGATCCATGGAATAGTCTCCCAGTGGAGGTGGTAGAGATGAGGACAGTAACTGAATTCAAAAAAGCATGGGACAAACACAGAGGATCTCTAAAGGAAAAAAGGGGACTGTTGTAGTTGTTATGGAAGAACAGACTAGATAGGCCATGTGGTCTTTTTCTGTCGTCATATTTCTATGTTTCCATGTTTCTCTATCCTCTATCTGTATATTCTCAAGTACTATACAGATAGTATCAGGTGGGTTAGAATTGTCAGCCCAGCCTTATCCGTATGAAGGGGCAGAAGGAGAGTGGAGCAAAGAAGGATCTAAGACATTATCCTGATAGCGGTGATTTTTGGCTACTACCTGGATAAGCTATGGACGGCATTCAGAGTGGCGACTAGAGGGGTCGGATGTCTGGGATGGATGTCAAAACCCCTGTAGCCTCCTGGACCTGATTCCTGGTGCAGAGCTTCCTGCACTTTCAGGGCCACTGTGCGGGGAGCTCTGGACTGGGGTGGGCAGGGGGAGGAGACATGGCGGGCCGGAGGCAGGATCCTGACCTGGGCATATAGGGCTGATTCCGGCTGTAGCCCTCTACTCCTGGGCTGGATGACATGGACGAATGACTTATTTCACCTTGGGGGTGGAATAAGTCAACCCGAGTTCAGCAATCTGCAGCTGAAGACCCTTCTAAAGGTAGGGCAGAAACAGGAGATTCCCCACAGCCCATCCTCAGCCTCGCCAGGTCCATTCAGGGTTCAGGATGTGGGGAAAGCAGGCTATTCTAGGTCTGGGGGTGAGCGCAGCTAACGCATCGCATCCTGGTGACATGGCGATGGGATGCCACAGCACCGGGCTCCATGCAGGAGCCATGGCAGAGTTGGGTGAGGAGACAGCGGGGCATCCAAGGGGCCTGAATCGGGACACATCCTGCCCATCCAGGCCCTGTGCACCCAATTCTGATCCTGTGAGGCCGTCTAGCTCCCGCGCAATCAGAATATGGTGCAGATCTGGCCTGTCCAGATTTTGGACATCCAGATGGGCCAGACGAGCCCCATTAAGCATCGGACTTCATAGGTTTAGTTTAGGTCTGTCGAATAGCAGGCCTAAACTAAATGAATACCAATGATGATGGTCACTGCATAATACCTATATTCAGTGCTAAATAAGCATATTAATTTAAACACTATCATTGTTATTTAAATTAAGCCACTCCATGCTGCTTCTGAAAATCACCCACTTGTTAAGCTTACAGACACTTAATCACCCACTTGTATAGCTTACAGACAGCAGGTAGCTATTCTCATGCTTTCTTAGTTTGTTATGTGTGGACCCTGAACCTCTGATCCTTGGCACATATAAGTAGAATGCAACTGGAAATACAAATACAGGTTTCCCATAGGTATTTGTCAAGAAACGGACTATACTGTATGCATTACTGCAAGGAGGCTATGGCCTGACTTTGGAAGCAGGCTCCATGTTATGTGAATAAGTTTAGGTGTGGACTTTTAGGCTAGTGAGTTGATTGTACCAGTAAGCTGTCTAGGTTTAAATTGTATTATTTTATTTGTATTTTATTGTATAAATCATTTCAGGTTTCATGATAGAGGTAATTAATAAAGAAATGTAAATAAATAATTCTGCTTGGGACTATTAGGCTACTGGTGTCATTTTAGAAACTCTATTTGTGACTTGCACATCTGAAATGACCCAGTCAAATGTGGCAACCAAAATCACATCCCAAGAGCTATTTTAGAAAGTTCCAAATTTACATGTGTCTGGCACAATCACATTTACATCATACAGGGGTGTAGTGGAAGTGTGTTCAGGGTATACCAAAAGAAATCCACATGCGCACCCAATTTTAGAATAGCGCCATGCATCTCAACCGACTGGTGAATACGTTCATGTCCATACCTGCAGGAAAAGGCCTACTCTTACCTGTTCTCTGATGCTAAATGCTGGCCAACTGGAGAGATGGTGAATGAAACTGAGGGGTGGTCTTTTACTAAAGGGTGCTGGCTTCCAACTGGGGTATGAACATGCGTTGTGAGCTAGCGTGAGACCATGACAGCCTGGGCTGATTTCCGCGCTAACTGTACAGTGCGTATTAGGGTGGTAAGGGGGTAGGTTTTTGGGAGAACAGTGGGCATGGTGAGCATGGCACAGTTAGTGTGGGGGTAAACACAGAGCGCTAACTGTGAGCCTTGCAATAAGGTGGCATTAAGTGCACCTGCACTATTTGTATGCCGTGTTAGGGCCCGGGGACTTGCATTGACTGCTGGAAACATGCTTTCCACATTCCTGACAGTTCATGTGGTGTCGTTGCACCTAACACACCATAATTTTGGTGCTATTGACACGTTAGGTGCAACGCCTTTGTGCCCTTTAGTAACAAGGCCCCAAAATGTCATTACTTCTCTGTATAGGTTCCTCGTGTGACTGCTTCTCGAGTATTGTGTGAGGGTCCAGTCACCCATCTCAGAAAGGATACATGGAAATAAAAAAGATTGAGAAAAGGGTGGCAAAAATGATAAAGAGGATGGAATACCTCCCTTACGAAGAAAGGCTAAACCAGTTAGGATCTTTAGCTTGGAGAAAAGATGACTGAGGGATGTGATAGAAGTTTATAAAATGATGAGTGGAGTGGAACAGCTCATTAGAGAACAGTTGTTTCACCTGTGCAATCTGTTGCCAAAGGATGTGGTCAAGATGACTAACATGAGTAGAAGGAGGAAGGGTTCAAAAAAGGTTTGGACAAGTTCCTGGAGAAAAAGTCGATAAAAGAATTATTAGCCCGATAGACTTGGGAGAGCTATTGCTTATCCATCAAAATGAACTATGAGGAATTTGATCTACACTTTGGACTCTGCTGATTACATGTGACCCAGACTAGCCTCTGTCAGGGACCAGATGCTGGGCTTGATGAACCCTGATTAGATTCAGGATGGCTTTTCGGTGTTTTCCACTTTTCTCTTTTAATTATCTGATATGTAAAAACTTGCAGATTAGGGTGACTCTACTATTAGGCTAAATGAGGCAGCCAACTCAGGTGGCAAATACTTTTTTGGAGTGGGGGGTTGGAGAAGTACTTCCACCTACTCCTGCAGCAGCTGCCTCACTTGGCTTCCAGTCAGGCCAACATCACCCACTGCTGCTGCCATCTCTTCCGCCATTGCTGTATGTCCCAGTTGTTCCTCCCCAATCCAGCATTCATCCTCTCTGCTGCCTGCAGTTTGAGAGAAGGCGCAAGGCTATCAAGCTTGCAAATGCCACTGAGGTTAAGCCACTCCCACTCCCTTCTGTTTCTGAGGGGACAGGTGGTGTGTTCAAGCTCAACAGCCCCATGTCTTCTCTCTGATTTACTGCCACTGCTGCATGAGTGTGAAAACAGTAGTGGCCTTGCAGGCAGGAGAAAGATGAGAGAATGAATGCTGGATTAGGGAGGGGTCAAGGGAAGGGGGAAAATAAAAAGGATACACTTGCTTAGAGACAACAGGGGGCTTGTTGGACACCGTGTCACCATGAGCAGGATGATAGAAGGGAGGTGCTGGACAAACAAGGTGAGATAGAAACAGGGAGGCAGGATGTTAAACATGAGAGAAATAAGGAGACCTCTGGACAGGAGGGGATAAAGACACAGAGGGAGGATGCTGGACATACAGGGAGTAGGGAGACAAAGGAGACATGCTGGATGGAAGGAGATGATAGAGATGGAAGATGCTGGATGAATAGTGGGAGAAAGAGAAGATGCTAGATGAAGGGTGGGGGTGAGAGAGAAGTGAAAGAGAGAGAGAAGATGCTGGACAAAGAGTGAGGGATAGAGAGAGATGCAGGACAAAGGATTGGAGAGGGAGGAGATGCTGGATAAAGGACAAAACATGGGAGAGAGAGACGGTGAGAAGAAGCTACTTGAAGGATCGGAGAGAGGAGAGAGAGAGAAATACTGGGGAATAACAGGAGACTGGGAAGGCTGAGATAAGGGAAAGAGATGGAAAACTGTAGGTAGAGGCAGTAGAAAATGGAGATTAAGGACTGGATTGTAAAGAGGAGAAATGAAATCTGAGTGGATAGAGGCAGAAAATGGAAGAAAGCTGAAAGGAAAAATAAATGTCAGAAACAGTTGTATGAGATGAAGACAGGAGACAAGAGAAGAAGTGGCAGATAGACTGGAAACTCTGGAAAGAGAGTTAAGAGAAGACAGGGGAAACAGAAACTGTTACCAACACAACTAGAAAATTAAAATGGCTAGACAACAAAGGTAGAAGAGAGAATTTTCTTTTTAAAGTAGGGATTAGACTATGGGGTATGTTTACTAAACCGCCTTAACGTAGCAGCACTGACGTTATCACGCGATATGTCACGTATCGCGCGATAACATCGGCAGCAGCGTTAAGGCACACTAATGCTGTGAAAGCCGGGTCTGAAGGGTGGAGTAAGACTCCCCAGAGGGCGAAGGTAGGGGTCAATGGGCGGAGAGTGGGCGGAGAGTGGGCGGGGAGAGGCTCCATGCACACTAACGCCGTGAAATGAAGGTCTGAAAATTAGCGCCAGTGAAAACCTCGCACTAGAGGCACATTTGCAGGAGAGAGAAACCATTTCAGTCAGCAATGTACAGCAAAGCTAGGGAAACCCAGAAAAGTGATAGTAGTGATACATGTGCAGGAACCGAAAAGGCAAACAAACATAGAAAATGACCAGAACCACATCTGAAATCACAATAATCAAGCTGGCCAATAGTGATATTAATGATAAACATAAAACAACATTACTGACAAAGCGTAAAAAGGAAGATATCATGTTTAGAAGGGCCTATGCTCTGTTCCCCTACAAAGTGAATGATCCCACATTGAAATAGCGCTGATCAGGGTTTTTGTCATTTAAATTGGGCAGGTTTGTTATGGCGTGCACATGTGCAGCAACAGCAGAGTGGTAATCCAAAAATGCTTGGTCAATGTATAAGAGTGTAGGAAGCAATCAAAACAAAAACTCACTCCAAAACAACATTAGTTTCTGATTGAAAACAATGTATCCATCTTCATTCTGATGTTTAAATACTTGAAAAATTGTATAACAGAAGTGGTAGTGCCGCTGTTCGCAAATCAACAGGGACTGCTCCCTACTTTTCCCTTTCCGACCAGAAACCACCCAATCTAAACAAAAACATTGAAGCTCAGAAAACTGATGACTCAACTCTAAACAATAAGGGACAAGGGGCGCTTCTCGAACAGAACACTTGAGCCTACTCTTATGCTCTATGATACGCTTACGGAAGGCCCTACAAGTACTCCCTATGTATAAAAGACCACAAGGACACATCATCCCGTATACAACATACATGGAGTCACAAGAGGTCTTATGTCGAAACCGATGCTTCACCCCATGATATTCAAAATCTGAAAGTTCTCTAGAAACTGCACAAATGGAACAATGCCCACAAGGGCTATGTCCCCATGACCAATCAGGGTCAACAGACACTGGTCGTAAGACAGACGGGCTCAAAATTTCTCGAAGATTGTGTTGGCGACGCCAAACGCATCGAACCCTCTTACCGGCCAGCCCGGGAAGGGTATCTAACACCCCTGAATGGCGCCACAAAATGTGTTGAATAGAGAAACTAAAAGGGGTGTACTTAGAAATAAAGTTGACATGTTCCCCCTCTGCCATAGGATCCCCCTTATTCTTCGGGACCAACAGCAGAGAGCGGTTATTAAACAGTGCCCTCCGATAAGCATCCCACACAACCCTGCGGGGATAACCCCTGGCTATCAATCCACTTGCTAAACCTTGAGATTGTTGTTTAAAATCGGACAAATTAGAACAATTCCGACGGAAACGAACAAATTCCCCCGTTTTTGTTAAGCTAAGTAATTGTGGCTGGGTTTGGCTGTCGCCTGTTCTTGTATGTTTCCTGAGTATTTTTAACTTTTGTGGGTTGGTGGTGGCATTGGGTCCTTGATGTTAAAGGGCTTTTGTTTGGCAGTGTGACCTCGGCTTGTGCCTTGATCACGTTTTGCTTTTTGCCCGGATTGCTGAGACCTTGCCTACCACTTCTGTTATACAATTTTTCAAGTATTTAAACATCAGAATGAAGATGGATACATTGTTTTCAATCAGAAACTAATGTTGTTTTGGAGTGAGTTTTTGTTTTGATTGCAACAGCAGAGTGGGCACATAGGAAAGGGCAACTGTAAATGCTGTAAATGGGATACAGGGGGCTGCAGACGGCACATGCTGTGGTCCAGCGGGGGCACAGTGCAGACTAGGCAGATGCCTAGGTGGCACATAGGAATGCCAAAACTGTAAAGCAGCAAGACAGCAACTGATGAGGGTCCAACATGGGCACGAGTGTGTGTCCCACAGTGTCACGGGGATATTACCCAGCAGGTACCCCCAAGGGCACATAACATTGGCAGGCGGTGCCAGGGGAAGCGCGCATGTCCATGTAGGCACCACTACCCGAGAACCCACCCATAGGCAGCTGCCTACCGGCACACTGGATGGCTTAGGACTGCGCACCACCAGCACCACCGGCATAAGGGCATGTCAGCATGGTGGCGGAGGGGGCAGTGGCATATGCCCACAGCATACCATGGCCAAGCCCCGTTTAGGTGGGTGCCGTGCACTGTAACAGAGAAGCTCTGTCTGACGAACAGTCATTGTATCCTCAGGGAATAATTTGCCCCTGTGGAAACAGTTTGGTGTAGTACATACAGCCAGTATGTTCAGGAGCAGAAGGTCACAAGTTCAAGTCCCAGCTGTGGCTCCTGCCAAGCCTGTCCCCATATTTTACCCAGCACTAAACCATGGTAATAAAGACTGAACCTTTATTGCAGATAAAATAAACATGCCTGAAACACCTATATTTTACCCTACAAAGCACAGACACCATAAACATGTGCAATCCCTAGAGCAGAGTTTCCCGACTGCAGCCCTGGAAGGCCAAACACCATTCAGGTTTCATGCTGTCCCTAATAAATATGCCTGTGCTGCATTTGTATGCGCCGCCCCCATTGTATGCAAATGTATCTCATGCATATTCATTAGGGACAGCATGAAAACCTGAACAGTGTTTGGCCCACCAGAACCGGAGTTGGGAAATTCAGCCCTAGAGCAGAGGCCACACGCACAGGCCACACGCACAGGCTCCACTATCCAACGCCTCATGGAGAGTCAGGCTATTGGGCCCTGCGCGAAGCAGCATCTCCCAATACTGGCACCTGCATACCTTAGTAATGCTGTCCTAAACTTGGGAACACATTCCACATATATCAAAAGATTGCTATGATTAATGTCAGATAACAAATCCTAAGTTAAACACGATTTGTTGATAGATATTCATCATAGCAACCTTTTTGATATCTGTGGAGTGTGTTTCAGTTATTGATTCTGACAGTGTTTACCACCCCGGGGAGTGATCCTAACAGTATTGAGTACCATAGCAATGCCTCCACTGTGCCCAGGACTGGTGTGGTGGCAGGGCTGCCACAAACCTCTATATTTGCACAATGCTGGCATAGGTGTGGGAGTGTGTGTCTGTCTATCCAGTGTGTTGTGGCTGCCTACACCTTACTGAGCCCACACTGCTTGCACTGGTTCCAGTGTTAGCCTGCAAATGTGCATAATGAGGAGCAAGGTACTGTGGGTATGGCCCGGACAGGGTGGCCTGGGCAGGATGCATCTGCACAGGGTATAGGGCAATGACTGGGACATTGTAGTGCCCGACCAACACCTGTACGGACAGAGTGGCCACAGTATGTCATGCTGGGAGGTCACTCTCACGCTGACTGAGCAGTGACCATGGCATGGCTAGGTTCCCCCATAGTGCTATGCAGTTTTTCTCTCAAATGATATTTATGGGTTCTCTTTTTTGGGGCCCAATCACTGACATACCTGCTTGGTGTTTGTGCTTACATCCCATGTTTGGGTGCACACAGTTCCTCCATGCACTATGTACTAGCTAGCAGACTGTCTGCAGTTAGCATGTGTCTGGCTGGAACACCTTGCAGGGTGCAGCTGGTGGGGACTGACTGTGTCCTCTGCTGGTGAATGTCAGATAGTGGTGGGGGGACAGCTGAGCTTCTCCAGTGTTCTGCCTGTCTGCCATTGCCTTATGGAAGCGTACAGATCTGCATCAACTGCCCTTTAAGGGTGCCTGTTCCCCAGCAGGACTGGGGTTGATGGTCCTCTCTACTGCCACCATTGCAGAGATGTACAATGTGGATCTGTTGGTGGGAGGTCCTATTCCCCCCACCCTGAGCCACAGAGGGTAGGGTGGGTTGGGTGGTGCTACATAATCTGCTTTTGTGTCCAAACACCCCCCTTCACCTATAACATGTGACCATGGCACCCACACAGGATATGCACTATTCTGGGTGCATCATAGTCCACAAGGGCTAGACGTGACTGGGAAATACAGATGGACACAGGTGTATCCTAAGTGTGTCTGCAAGGACTACCTATCACACACTGGCACTGATGGAGACATGCAGCATATCCTATCTCAGCCAAGCCAGGTGCTGCGGACCTGGTGCTGGGTGCCCCACCTCCCCCTCAGGGTGAGCACAGGGCACACACAATGTCACGGTCTGTAGCTACTCTGTGAAAGTAACACACATGGTCAGTTCCCCCTACCAGGCCTAGGTGCTGTGGGGGTGCATACCCCATTATGTGATCAGCTGTAGACTGCTGATCTGCATGTGCAGTGCATCATGGGTACAGTTGGGTTTACCCTATCCTGGTAACCACAGCAGACAGTTTGTGTGGTGACCTGCAGTCTTTCTGTAGCCAGCCAGCAGTGTGGTAGTAGCTATAGAGATGTAGCCTACTAGTTACATCAATGACGGTGGAGACAGAGGTCATGGGCTCCATCCTGCAATGATGTAATCTAAAAAGGCTGTCTGAGGCATTTTCTTTTAATTTAAATCAGTGCTGCCAGCAGAAACACCCTCACAGTGCTGTAGCCTAAGGTGCCTCATAGGCGCCCTATAGGGCACATTATAGGGTGCCTTGGCAGACAGGGCACTTTATAATGTGACCTATGGGGCGCCTTATAGGTTACGGCACTGTGAGGGTGTTTTTGCTGGCAGCACTGATTGAAATTAAAAGAAAATGCCTCACACAGCCTTTTTAGATTACACCACTGCAGGATCAAACCCCTGACCTCTGCCTCCACAGTCATTGCAGTAACCAGTGGGCTACATCATTATAGCTTCTAACACTGCGCTGGCATGTACTTAGGGTTAACACGCGTTAACGTGCCACAGCACCCACTATTGCGCGATACATATTCTTGCTACCTTAGGACTGGAACGCCCACTCCTTATATAGCATTCTTCACATTATCGCTGCAACTAGTGCCGGTAACATTAGGACGGTTTAGTAAACATACCCCTATGTCCATTTTGGAAAATGACTTCTGTTGTCTTTATATTTTTCAGATTGCAGGGGGAAATGCTTTACTGTTCTCTATTTCTCTGGTGGTTGCACTCTATATAGAGTGTAACTTCTTGGGGTTGTAGTTTAATTTTTGGCTGCAAATTTCTAGTTTAAGTTTGTGGTCACTTATTCTGTACTTGTTAAGAGTCTATCTGTGTAGGTGACCAAGGCCGGGTCTTCTGTTAGCATGGAGTTTCTATGTAGGGATCTGTAGAAATCCAGCTTGTTCAGTTTCCTAATACTGTAGGTGTATTGACGTCCTAGGGCCCACTGCAATATTTATAGTGCTGACTTTTCCTAAATAGGCCTTGTTATGTGTCTTGTGCAAATTGGTGCCATTATAGTGTGGTAGATTTGCTGTACAAGTTCTGAGTGACTTTTCTAGGGTTCTGTATTACGTTACAGTATACTGTGGTTTTGGAGAGGGTTTATGTTCCAGTTACTGAGATTACACCAAAATCAGATATTTTTTTTCTTATGGTGAGCTGTCTGGGGAAATGTCCTAGGTTAGTTCTACTCTGCACTCATTGTTGGGAAAAAAGCCGGGTGATTTCTATAGATGAATGTATGTTTACATTTAACTACCGACAGTCCAAGAGATCCAGTCCAAAAAGCCGGGTGATTTCTATGGATGAATGTATGTTTACATTTAGATCCAGTCCAGCATACATAATTCAACTGCTACTATATTTGTTCAATATAATCAACAATTAAAAATATTTTTTTAAATTATATAGCCTGGGAATATAAACTGCTTTCTTTTTTCTTGACGTAACCACCTGGCTGATGATCCGAGTGAGGGCCCAACCCAAGGAGGCCCTCCCTTTTAAGGTACCTTGGCGGGGGGGCACCATCTCATGCTTTGCCTCACGTAGCAGATTGCCTTGAGCTGCCCCTTCTTGTAGATCGCTAGCTTCAGGATATTGATGCTTTATGATTGCTTGATTTGGAATTCAAACATCACCAGAAAGCAATAAGAGCATCTCCTTTTTCAATAATATTTTTATGTCTGAATTTACTGTATTTATGAAAATTAATCAGTTGCACTATTTGATAACCAATTGCTTCCTCCTCTCCTTCCCCCATTTTCCTTGCTTTCTTTTTATTTTCCTTTTTTCTTTTTTAGTCAATTAGCTCATCTTCTATATATACTTGATCTTTATATTGAAGAATTGATAGTTACCTTGTTTTATATAGGGTTGAGCTTTTACAAAGAAGTAATTCTTCATTTCTGCTTCTCCTCAGGTGTTTTTCATAAGCGTTTTCCAAACCTTGTTTCCCGATAGCTAAAGCTAGCTATCAGATTGATTCGGTAATATACTTTCTTTACTTATTTATTTTCTAATTATGTTATATAGTAAATAAATTATGAAGAATACAGATGCCATGCAATTTTGTTTGGTAACAATTTTATATATTTCTTTAGCATATTTAGGTTAATTCTTAATTGGCAGCCACATATGTGAGTGTCTGAACTATCGGGTTAGTGGACGAAATTTGTTTGTAGCACTTATAAAATCCAGGTTGGTCACACGTTTTCTTTGTATGCATAATAGATACATATTTTTATGTATAATATGGTATTTTACATGTAGTGTAAGGTTTTCTATTTCATTACTTTGCATTTTAGATTTTAACAAACAAAAACTTCAGATCATTCCCAGAAAACTGCATTTAGCTGCTTAGCACCCTCCCACTGGAACTTTGCATTTTAGAAACATAGAAACATAGAAACATGATGACAGAAAAAGACCACAAGGCCCATCTAGTCTGTCCTTCCATAACAACAACTACAACAGTCCACTTTCTACCTTTAGAGATGGTCCCATGCTTTTTTGAATTCAGTTACTGTCCTCATCTCTACCACCTCCACTGGGAGACTATTCCACGGATCCACTACTCTTTCTGTAAAGAAATATTTCCGCATATCACTCCTGAATCTATCTCCCTTCACCCTCATCCCATGTCCCCTCATAGCAGAACTTGCTTTCAATTGAAAGAGGCTCTCTCCCTGAACATTTATGCCATGGAGGTATTTAAACATCTCAATCATATCACCTCTATCCCGCCTTTCCTCTAAGGTGTACATATTAAGATCCTTAAGTCTGTCCTCATATGCTTTAAATGAAGCCCATTAATCATTTTAGTAGCACCCTCTGCACCGACTCCATCCTGTTCACATCCTTTTGAAGGTGCGGTCTCCAGAATTGCACACCATACTCCAAATGAGGTCGCACCAAAGACTTATACAGAGGTATTATCATCTCCTTTTTTCTGCTAGCCATTCCTCTCCGTATGCACCCAAGCATCCTTCTAGCTTTTGCCGTCGCCTTTTCTACCTGTTCAGCTACTTTAAGATCATCAGACACAACCACGCCTAGGTCCCGCTCTTCTTTAGTGGACAAAAGTACTTCACCTCCTATACTGTATTGCTCCCTTGGATTGCTGCAGCCCAAATGCATGACCTTACATTTTTTAACATTAAATCCCAGCTGCCAAATTCTAGACCATTCTTCAAGCTTAGCTAGATCCCTCCTCATGTTATCTACACCTTCCTGGGTGTCTACTCTATTACAGATTTTGGTATCATCCGCAAAGCGGCAAACCTTACCCGACAGCCCTTCCGCTATATCACTAACAAAGATGTTAAAAAGAATCGGACCAAGGACAGATCCCTGGGGCACACCACTGGTAACATCCTTCTCCTCAGAGTGAGCTCCATTTACTTGTACTTTTTGTCGCCTCCCACCCAACCAATTTCTAACCCAAGCAGTAACTTTAGGGTCCATCCCTAGGGTGCTCAGTTTGTTTATAAGTCGCCTGTGAGGAACAGTGTCAAAGGCTTTACTGAAATCTAAATACACCACATCTAGAGCTCTCCCTCTGTCCAACTCCCTGGTCACCCAGTCAAAGAAATCGATCAGATTTGTCTGACAAGACCTGCCTCTGGTGAATCCATGCTGCCTCGAATCCTGTAATCCGCCGGACTCCAGAAACCTCACTATTTTCTCTTTCAGCAGCGTTTCCAATAATTTACTCACCACCGAAGTTAAACTAACCGGCCTGTAGTTTTCAACCACATCCTTACTTCCGCTTTTGTGTAAAGGCACCACATGAGCCCCTCTCCAGTCCTTTGGCACCACTCCCGACTCCAACGAGGCATTGAAAAGGTCAGTCAGTGGAGTTGCTAGAACGTCCCCAAGTTCCCTCAGTATTCTAGGGTGTATCCCATCCGGTCCCATCGCTTTGTCTACTTTAAGTTGAGCTAGTTTCTCACGAACACAGTCTTCTGAAAATTGTTCAAGATGTCCCTCGCTTCTGTTCTTATTTGTGGGTGTTTTCTGAGGTCCTGCTCCTGGTTCTTCATCTGTGAACACAGAACAAAAATATTTGTTAAGCAATTCCGCTTTATCCTTATCATCTTCTACATATTCCCCCCCTGCACCCTTGAGTCTGACAATACCACTTTTGCCCTTCCTCTTCTCACTAATATATCTGAAAAATGTCTTATCCCCCCATTTTATTGCATTGGCTATTTCCTCCTCCTTTTGAATCTTTGCCTTCTTGACTACTTTGCTAGCTTCTCTAAGTCTTTCCAAATACAGATGCCTGTCTTCCTCTCTCTGTGATCTCTTGTATTTCATGAAGGCCTCCCTCTTTTTCTTCACTTTTTCAGCTATTTCCTTCGAAAACCATAGCGGTCTCCTGTTCCTTTTGGCCTTTATTTACCATTTTAACAAAAAGGTTGGTTGCCTTTAAAATACCCCCTTTCAGTTTTGCCCACTGTTTTTCTACATCCCCCAGCTGTTCCCATCCCACTAACGACTCCCTGAGGTATTGGCCCATCTTCGCAAAGTTAGTCTTTCTAAAGTCTAAGATCTTCACCCTGGAATGGATTCTAACAGCCCTAGTCCTAATACTGAACCACACCATCTGGTGGTCACTGGATGCAAATGATCTCCCACTACAACATCAGAAACACTCTCACCATTGGTAAGCACCAAGTCCAGTATGGCCCCTTCACGTGTGGGGTCTGTTACCAATTGCCTGAATAGTTCTCCCTGTAGAGAATCCAGGATCTCCTTACTTCTAGATGATACTGCAGCAGGAATGTGCCAATCAACATCTGGCATATTGAAATCTCCTAGCAGTAGCACTTCCCCTTTCCTAGCAATGCTGCGTATGTCTTCAATTAACTCTCTGTCCACCTCTTCCTCTTGTGAGGGAGGTCTGTATATCACACCAATGCAAATAGATTTCTCTTTCCCTCTTTCTAGTTTAACCCACAATGCCTCCTCTCTCCCTTTTAAGCTCTGTAATTCCAAAGCTTTAATAGTAGTTTTTACATATAGTGCCACTCCTCCTCCCCTTCTTCCTACCCTGTCCTTTCTGAATAAAGTATAGCCAGGTATAGTTACATCCCAGTCATGGTTTTCTGTGAACCATGTTTCTGTAACTGCCACTAAATCCAAGTCAGCCACTAACACCAAAGCTTCAACTTCAGGGATCTTATTTCCCATGCTACGGGCATTAATACACACTGCTTTCCATGTGTTACCCCTGTTACCCATTTCCATAAAGGTATTTAATGTATCACCTACCTGGGGGCTTTCACTTACCTGGGGGCTTTCTTCACCCATCCCCAACGAATCTAGTTTAAAGCCCTCTTCAGTAGATTAGCCAGTCTACTACCAAAGATGCGTTGACCTTTCTTGGACAGATGGATGCCATCTCTGCTCTGCAACCCTTGGAACAGCATCCCATGGTCTAGGAAACCAAAACGTTCTTGAAGACACCATCCACGCAGCCATGCATTCATCTCCAGGATGCGAGCCTCTCTGCCTTGGCCTTTACCCTCAACAGGGAGGATTGAAGAGAACACCACCTGTGCACCTACCTGCTTCACCCTCTGTCCCAGAGCCATGAAGTCACTTTTGATACGTTCCGAGGTATACCTGGCAGTATCATTTGTTCCAACATGGATTAGCAACATTGGGTAATAGTCAATGGGCTTGATGAGTCTCGGCAAACTCTCCGTAACATCTTGGATCTTGGCACCAGGCAGACAGCACACCTCTCTGGACATCAAGTGTGGTCGGCAGATGGACGCCTCAGTACCCCTCAGAAGAGAGTCTCCAACAACCACTACCCTTCGTTTCCTTCTGGTCACTGATTCCGCAACTATGGGGTACTTGAACTCTGGTTCTTCCCTTTCCAGGGATGCTTTCACCTCCTCCACTTCCAGGGCTGCATAATGGTTCTTCAATTCAAGGGCTGGAGAAGTTGGATTGGTGATTTTGCAGGCTCTGGTGACTGTTGTCCAACCATCGACATTCTGTTGGCACCCGTCTTCTCCTGTGCTGGAGAGCCTGGTTGCTGCAAGAAGCATCTCATCAATGTACTTCTCACTGTCTTGAATGCTCCTCAGCCTCGCCACCTCCTCTCTGAGTTCCTCCACTTGTTTCCTCAGAGCTTCAGCATGCAGGCACCCTGCACATGGAACCGGTTCTTCAACTGGCATTAGGACCTCTGTCTGGACCGAGGCAGAAGCTGTAACGGGGGCAACAGCTTTAGCAATACGATTTTTCCCAGCCATTGTTCTGTTTGGGGAGCTTAGCTAACTGTTAAAGCAAAAGAGAGAGATCTACCAAGTACCAGCTGGTTTCGCAGCTGTCCTTTCAGAGAAAAAGCAGTTAAATCTCTTTAATTATATTCAATATGTGCTGGTCCAATTCACTGTAATTTGCTAAAGGGGGAGGTGCCCTATAAAGCAAGACTGCTCACTAGGGGTGGGTGGGAGCCGGGGTGGGTAGGGAGGGAACTAACACCTGGATTAGGTGTTAGCAGTTTCTGAATCTGAGGAGGTTACAGAGTTCAGTAATCTACTGTGCTCCAGTAAAGTTCCCCTAAAACAGCAAAAATGTAAGTAACCTTGCTTTTAAAAAGTACACACAAAACCCTTTTAAGAGCTCCCAGTCAGAGAGCTAGCAATGTAATAAAAAAAACCAAACAAAGAAACCCTCAAATCCTTACTGTTTGATGTGTGGAAGCCCTGGTTAAGAAAGCCTCAAAAGGGCAGGGCACAGGAGCCTTTTATGCAGGCTTCAACTGCACTCAGGAAACAGGCCCACTAACACCTGATTAGGTGTTAGCAGTTTCTGAATCTGAGGAGGTTACAGAGTTCAGCAACCTACTGTGCTCCAGTAAAGTTCCCCTAAAACAGCAAAAATGTAAGTAACCTTGCTTTTAAAAAGTACACACAAAACCCTTTTAAGAGCTCCCAGTCAGAGAGCTAGCAATGTAATAAAAAAACCAAACAAAGAAACCCTCAAATCCTTACTGTTTGATGTGTGGAGCCCTGGTTAAGAAAGCCTCAAAAGGGCAGGGCACAGGAGCCTTTTATGCAGGCTTCAACTGCACTCAGGAAACAGGCCCACTAACACCTGGATTAGGTGTTAGCAGTTTCTGAATCTGAGGAGGTTACAGAGTTCAGCAACCTACTGTGCTCCAGTAAAGTTCCCCTAAAACAGCAAAATGTAAGTAACCTTGCTTTTAAAAAAGTACACACAAAACCCTTTTAAGAGCTCCCAGTCAGAGAGCTAGCAATGTAATAAAACAACCAACCAAAGAAACCCTCAAATCCTTACTGTTTGATGTGTGGAGCCCTGGTTAGGAAAGCCTCAAAAGGGCAGGGCACAGGAGCCTTTTATGCAGGCTTCAACTGCACTCAGGAAACAGGCCCACTAACACCTGGATTAGGTGTTAGCAGTTTCTGAATCTGAGGAGGTTACAGAGTGCAGCAACCTACTGTGCTCCAGTAAAGTTCCCCTAAAACAGCAAAAATGTAAGTAACCTTGCTTTTAAAAAGTACACACAAAACCCTTTTAAGAGCTCCCAGTCAGAGAGCTAGCAATGTAATAAAAAAACCAAACAAAGAAACCCTCAAATCCTTACTGTTTGATGTGTGGAGCCCTGGTTAAGAAAGCCTTTATTTTATTTGCTTTTATTATTTTGTTTGTACCTTTATAGAGCCCTTGATGCAGGCATGTTCACAAAAACTCAGCCAAGTCAAGTCCCATAATAAATTATTTTTGAAGAACATCCATATGTCTTAGGCTGTGGTTGCTCTCCATTTTGCTTTTTCTATTTCTCTATATTGACGGACTACAGAGATTTCCTTCCCCTTTTTGGCTAATCTACAGACATTCTAGGGGGTGAAGCATAGGAGAAGAATCACATCCGCCTTGGGGGTAGGAGAAGGACCTGACATTTAGAGGGTAACTTATTATTTTTTTAAACCGCACTGATGCAGAATAGCGCGGTATATAAGAGAATGTAAATAAATAAATAAATTATAAATAAATACATTTTTAAGATTTAGCAACTTACAAAGATGCAATAGTCAAGAAAATTATAAGAAACATCCCATAACATAAAAAGAATAGCAATCAAATAAAATTATATGTTGTTTAGCCCACGTCAAGGAGAGACAGTACTAACCCATCTGGGCAGAATAACATACTTAATCCCTAGATAAACATAGAAACAGAAATATGACAACAGAAAAAGTCCACATGGCCTATCTAGTCTGTCCTTCCATATCAACAACTACAACAGTCCCCTTTTTTCCTTTAGAGATCCTTTGGGGTATGTTTACTAAACTCCGTTGCTGTGCGGGTCCCCGTTAGTGTGCTGGTGCCATATAAGGAGTGGGCGGGCCAGGCAGAAAAAAGCAAAAAACCGGACCGTACGTGTGTGCGTCACGCTAATGTGCGGGGCCCACATTAGCGCGTGGGAAGGCTAAGTGGGGCGCTGCTGCAAAACCAAACAACAGAGCTGTAGTACAACGGTGAAGACACCGACCAATGGTGCAGGGGCCAGGGGTTCAAACCCCCATTGCGCTCAACAAAAAAGACCAGCTGAGGCACCAACATTTATGGGCAAAAGTGGTTAGGAGGCATATTAATTTAAGGCGGCGCACTGTTATTTTTAGTACGGCATGAGGCGGCGCACTTTTAGTGTGGGCGGCAGATGGCGGCGCATTGGTAAGTTTGGGCGGCAGAAGGCGGTGCGCTGATAAATGTGGGTAACAGAAGGCGGTGAGCCGGTGGGCAGAAGGCGGCGCGCTGATGTGTGAGGGGGCAGTCCAATAGTGGGAGGGAGAAGTGGCGCGCTGATGTGCAAATAACAGGAACGGAGCCATAGCACAATGGTGAAGACACTGACCACTCGTGCAGGGATCATGGGTTCAATTCCCCACAGTGCCCATTGAAGACAGCTGGCTGAGGCATTATTTTAGGGGCATTTCCATGTTGTGCGGTATAAGGCGGCGCGCTGTTAATTTAGTGCACCACAAGATGGCGCGCTGATGGCTACAAGGCTGCGCGCGGATGCACAAACACAGGAACAGAGCCACAGCAAAATGGTTAGGACACTGACCAATGGTGCAGGGGCCAGGGGTTCAACCCCTCACAGTGTCCAGTGAACAAGGCTGGCTGAGGCAGTATGTATCATGGTGAGGAGTGCTGTAGGAGGCCTTCCATTTATATTTTATTTCCCACCACTAGTAAACCCGCTCTCACAGTGTGTTAACATACGGATGCCCGTAAGGCACATGTTACAGTGCACTGTCCGCCAAGGCACCCTAGAATGTCCCCTATAGGGCACCATGTATGTTGCGACACAGGATACTATATAGTGCACCCTATATGGATGGCAACCATAAGGTGGCCTATAGGGCGCCCTATAAAGCACCCTCAGAGGCACCTAATGGGTATAGTAAGCTGTGTGTGGTTTTGCCGGCATAGACATATGTACAGTAAATAAAAATAAAGCTGTGGACAGCCCTATCAAAAGGCCCCACTGTGGGTTTGAACCCATGACCTCTGGCTGTATAGGGAGTGACGTAACCATTGGGCTACAGCTCTATAGCTGACAACAAGCCCCTGGCTGGCTGCAGAGAGCCTGCACGTCACCCCACAGACAGTCTGCTGTTGTAGACAGGATAGGGTTAGGCCACCCGTACCCATGATGCACTGCACATGCAAATCAGCTGTCCACAGATGCACACAAGATGGGGAATGCACCCCAACAGCTACCCGGCCTGGTAGGGGGAATTGCCCATGTGCACCCACACAGCACCTCGGCCTGGTAGGGGGTCCTGAGCGGGTGGACTACCAGCAAAGAGTAGCTACACACCGTCACATTGTGCGGGTACTGTGCTCACCCTGAGGGTGTGATGTGGCGGCCAGGACCAGGTCCACAACACCAGCCATGGCTGGATGAGGCCATGACAGAGCTCCAAAACAGTACTAACCTGTGAGATAGGAAGGTGCTGCAGAAACATGTTGGATATCTCTGTCTGTCTCAGTTAGTGGAAACCCCCATGGACCCCCCCCCCCCAACAGATCCACATCCTACACACACACACCACACCACCACCCCCTCCCCCCCACCAATGGCAGTAGAGTGGACCATCAAACCCCAGTCCTGCTGGGGAACAGACACCCTACAGGGCAGTCCAAGCAGCTCCACACCCATCCATAACACAATATCAGACAGACTTTAGGCCTGGATATCCAAAGATGCACCCCAGCACTATCTGATATTCACCTGCAGCAAGCCATCAGCCGCTGCACCCTGCAAGGCACTCCATCAAGACACATACCAGCTGTGAACAGTCTGCTGGTTAGCCCTGATGGAAATGCATGCACCCAAAACTGGGGTGGCAGCACACACAAGCAGAGAGTTCTGTGAGGAGGCCCCAACAGGAAACCCATATATATCACAAGAGAGAAACACAATACAGCACTATGGGGGTGCCTAGCCATGCTGTCATCACTGCACACTCAGGGTGAGAGTGCTCCCCCAGCAGCACATACAGAGGTCACCCTGTCTGTGTAGGTGGTGGCCTGGCACTACAATGTCACAGCCAGTGCCCTATGCCCTGTGCAGATGCATCCTGGCCAGCCCACCATTTCTGACCTATACCCATGGTACCTTGCTGCTCATTATGCACATTGGCAGGCCAATACTGGCAGTAGTGCTGGCAGTGTGGGTTGGGGAAGGTGTTTGCAGCCAACACACACTGTATAGACAGACACACACTCCCACACCTATGCCAGCATTGTGCTACTATTGAGGGGGTGATTAGCCTTGGCCACCACACCGGTCCTGGGCACGGCACAGGCATGGATATGGTACGCAGTACTGCTGGGGGTCACTCCCCAGGGTGGTGAACACCGTCAGAGGCCAGGCCTGGAGCACGCACCGCAGACACCAAACAGATTGTTCGGATGGGGTCAACTAGCAGTATGTGCGTTACGTAGGGATATCTATCAGCCTGTACTCTTAGCAAACGTTTCAGAGCTGTGTACCTCAGGTGTAGGGTGACATTGCTAAGGTATGCAGGTGCTGGTATTGGGAGATGCACGCAGGGTCCAATGTTCTGCCTCTACAGGAGACATTGGCCAATGGGGCCTGTGGGTGTGGGTGTGGGTGTCTGCCCCTGTTGACTGCTGCTTTACGGCAGCGCTTCCCCACTCCAGCCCAGTTTTGCATCACACTGTTTGGGTCTTCCTGCTGTCCCTCATGAATATGCATGAGCTACATCTACATGCCGTGGGGTGGTGCATAGATATACAGCACAGGCATTTGTATGAGTGGCAGCATGGAACCTGACTGGTGTGTGGCCCACCAGGACTGCATTTGGGGGATTCTGCTGTAGGTTCTGCCCCTGTTCATGGTGTCTGTGCTCAGTGGGGTAAAAGATAGATGTATTACCATTGCATATGTCCTCGTCACGAAAGGTGTGTCCTTACTGTCACTGTTTATTTGTGGGGAAAATATGTGGGCAGGATTGCTGGTAGCCCTAGCTGGTCTTTGAACCTGTGACTTTCTGTTCTTGCATGCACTGTCTGTGTGCACTGCACCACCGTGTAGCCACAGCTTGGCTGAATTCCTTGGATAGTCCATGACTGTGGACAGGGCCGGATTTACCTATACGCCATGTACGCCATGGCGTAGGGCCCACAGCCGGCAGGGGCCCACAAAAAAAGAACAAGTTCATTTTTTTAAATACAATTTTTAAAAAAAACCTGGTGGCTGCCGCTGCCGCGGCAGCAGAGGGGGCCCCGCGGCGGCAGCCACCAGGTTTTTTTTTTAAATTGTATTAAAAAAAATGAACTTGTGAAGGGCTGTGAAGGGCCTCCCTCTCTTTAGCTTCTTAATTGGGGGCTAGCTTTGGCGCTCCGGTGAAGGAGGCAGTGTCCGGGTGCAAGTCTGCGGGTGCAGATCTGTGCTCGTGCTCGTGCTCGTGCTCGTTAGCTCTCTCCCGACGCCACACAGAAGTACTTGCCTGTTTGCGTTTGAGGAGTTGAGCGGGAGAAGTGTGTGAAGACGCGCTGCACAGCTGTCTGCTTCTGCCGGTTCTCTGCATCGGGGAATCGGGACCGGGGGCGCGAATCAGAGCACAGTGGGCATTTGAGAGCCGAGCTGCAGGGCTAAGACTTGCATCGGGCAGCAGGTAAGGCCTGAATTATTTCATAGCAGCGGGTGCCTTCCTACCGCCATGCTGGACAGCAGGCCACGGCGCGTGGTTGTTTTCGGCGTGAAAACGCCGACAGCAGGAGTGGGGCAACAAGCGCTTGTAGCTTGTTTCTGGAGCCTCGTTTTTAATTCTTTCTGGTGGGATTCGACTCCCACGGGGTCCTGCTTACTGGTGTGATTAAAAACGGCCAGGGTTTTCGGGGTCCATTGGAAGCACTGCTGCTGAGGGGGACCCGCGGCGGCAGCCACCAGTTTTTTTTTTTAAATTAAATTTTACATTAGGCCGACGGGGGGGGGGGTAGGACTGGTAATGGGCTATGGGGGGGTAGGACTGGTAATGGGCTATTGGGGGGGCTGGGGCTGGAAATGGGCTATGGGGGGGGTAGGACTGGTAATGGGCTATGGGGGGGGGTAGGACTGGTAATGGGCTATGGGGGGGGTAGGACTGGTAATGGGCTATTGGGGGGGCTGGGGCTGGAAATGGGCTGGGGGGGTTAAGGCTAGAGGTGGGCTGATGGGGTTAGGACTGGTAATGGACTGTGGGCTGTTGGGGGGGCTTAGAACTGGCAATGGGCTTTGGGGGGGTTAAGACTGGTAATGGGCTGTGGGCTGATGGGGGCTGTCTGGTAATGGGCTATGGGGGGGCTAGGACTGGAAATGGGCTGGGGGGTTAAGATTGGAGGTGGGCTGATGGGGTTAGGACTGGTAATGGGCTGTTGGGGGGGGGTTAGAACTGGTAATGGGCTTTGGGGGGGTTAAGACTGGTAATGGGCTGTGGGCTGATGGGGGTTGTCTGGTAATGGGCTATGGGGGGCTAGGACTGGAAATGGGCTGGGGGTTTAAAATGGAGGTGGGATGATGGGGTTAGGACTGGTAATGGGCTGTGGGCTGATGGGGGGTAGGACTGGCAATGGGCTATGGGGGGCTGACTGGAACATGGGTTGATGGGGTTAGGACTGGAAGTGGGCTGATGGGGGGTTAGGACTGGTAATGGGTTATAGGGGGGCTTAAACTGAAAATGGGGTGATGGGGGGTTAAGGACTGTAAGTGGGTTGATGGGGGACTAGGACTGGTATTGGGTTGGGGGGGGTTGCTAGGACTGGAAAATGGGCTGATGGATGGCTAGACTGGAAATGGGCTGATGCAGGGACTAGAAGGGAATGGATGCTGGGTGAGGCTGGAACTAGAAGGGAGCTGATGTTGGGGGAGGATTAGAATGGGATGGGGCTGGAAGAGTAAAATGGAGAAGGGAAAAATATTTTGTGTGGGAGGGATAAAAAATCTACAATTGGCCGGGTATTGGGAGAGTAAGTGGGGATTGAGGATGGAGGGGTAAATTTGAGTGGATGAAATAGGAATGAGGAAAGAGCAAAAGGAGAAAGATTAGTATGTTAAAGCAGATGTAGAGAGAGAATGGAAAAAAATCTAGAAGAGAGAAGAAAGGACAAATGGACAGCAGACGATGGAGAGTTAGCAGAAGACACGAAGAAACCAGAAGAAAGTGGCTGGAGCAATTGCAGCTGAAAAAAATGCACAAAGGTAGAAAAATATCTCTTTATTTTGAATTTATTAATTGGAATATGTCAGCTCTGGTAAATGTGCATCATTAACGTCTGCGCTTTGTTTAGTACAAGAGCAAATTAATGTATAGTTTTATTCTACAGTGTTGTACATTCCAAGTTTGGCTTTTGGGATTCCCAGTTTAATTATTGTCTTCCTGTTTCTAAATTGTGATTACTTGTTTGGTGATGGTCTATGTTCTGCATGTGTAACTGAGCTGAGGTGTTCTGTTTATATAATTCCTATTGACATTGCCACTTGTTCTCTTTCCCCAGTAGGTCATGTATTGTTGTTCTCTGAAATGTATTGGTTTAATATTTGCAGTGTTGCCTTTTGATTGGTAGAGTATGGTGCTTTGTGAGTCCTGGTAGTGCTGTTAGGATACGGCGGGTTTACTATGGGTTCTAAATGGGCAGTGTTTGTAGTAGTTCCTAATGTGTCTGGCAGTTGGCACTGGATTATAGTAATGTAGAAATCTTTTAGTCTTTCTTTATCCATACACTCATTAAGAGGCACGTTTACTAAAAGTTAGTATATGGTAACATTATGCAAATATTTATGCAAATGAGGCCCCTTATGCAAATGAGGCCCCGCACCCCCCTTGGGCCGTCCCTGCTGGGGGCCCACAATTTTTGTTGGCGTAGGGCCTCACTCAAGGTAAATCCGGCCCTGACTGTGGATCCGGCAGGGCCTGTCTGTTGCTGTGGACTGTGCCAGCCTGCACATGGCTAGGCCTCTGTCTTCTGTCGCTAGCAGCCACTGCCCCCTGCACCATATGTACTCGTCCGCCAACATGCTGGCATGAGCTTCTCCCATAAGAAGCAGGTGACCTGATTGGAATGTGGCAGTACGGGACTGCATTTGGGGTACTTGGCTGTGGGTAATGCCCATTGTTGTGGTGTGTGTGCGTTGTTGGGTAAAATATGGGTGTTTTCCCATGCTTATGTCCCCTGCAATACAGGGGTGTCTGTGCTATCTGTGTTTAGTGGTGGGTAAAATATAGGGACTGGGCTGGCAAGTGCCCCAGCTGGGCTTTGAACCTCTGGTCCTAGAGGTACTGACTCTGTCTGCTGCACCACACTATGGCCACATAGACAGTGCAGCCCCTGGAGGTAGTAAGCCTGGCAGGATGGAGTCACAAACCCTGCTCTACGCAAATTTACTGTGGGCATATGCACCCTGTCTGGTGACAAACGTGCACATAAACCCCGGAAATGACCATGGGAAATGGGGGACAAAATATCACCACGCTGGGCAACAGTGATATTAATGGGCAGCCAAAGCAAACACTCCCAGGAAAGCTCCACAAAAGGAAATGTTTTTTGGAAGAGTCTCCGCTCCGTAAACCCTTCCAAAATTCATTTCTTTTTTCTGGAGCTTTGCTGGGTGTGTTTTCTGTATTTGCCCATCACTATAACTGTTCCCCAGCTGAATTACTATTTTAATAGTTCTGTTGTGGTCATTTTCTATTTTTATTTGCACTTTTGTGCTGTGCACATGTATCACACTGCTCACGTTTTGCTGGTTTCCCCGGTTTTCCTGTACATTGCTGACGGAAATGGTTTCTCTTCCCTTTAAATGCTTTCTACCGCGAGTGTTTCCCTCGCGGTAGTTTTTACATGCAAATTCGGGCCCGATACTGTGCAGGGAGCCTCTCCCCTCCCACTCTCCACCCATTGACCCCGTCCCTCCGCCCCTCCGGAGCCTTCCTCCGCCCTCCTTTAGCCGTTCCACGCCTCTATCGGACATTTGCGGGCCCGCACTTGTACGGGGCCTGTTAGTGTGCCGCGCACCTTTGCAGGGGTGATACGCATGTGTGCGGGGTGTTTAAACGCGTTTATTAGCGTTTCAGTGCCGCGTTTTCGTGCGCTCTTTTGCGGCGCGCACATTTCCGGTTTTTAGTAAACATCCCCCTTTGTGTTTGTTCCATGCTTCTTTGAATTCAGTTACTGTCCTCATCTCTACCACCTCCACTGGGAGACTATTCCACGGATCCACCACTCTTTCCGTAAAGAAATATTTCTGCATATCACTCCTGAATCTATCCCCCATCACCCTCATCCCATGTCCCCTTGTAGCAGAACTTGCTTTCAATTGAAAGAGGCTCTTCCCCTGAACATTTATGCCACGGAGGTATTTAAACATCTCAATCATATCACCTCTATCCCGCCTTTCCTCTAAGGTGTACATATTAAGATCCTTAAGCCTGTCCTCATATGCTTTATAATGAAGACCACTAACCATTTTAGTAGCCACCCTCTGCACCGACTTCATTTGGTTCACATCCTTTTGAAGGTGCGGTCTCCAGAATTGCACACTATACTCCAAATGAAGTCGCACCAAAGACTTATACAGAGGCACTATCACCTCCTTTTTTCTGCTAGCTATTCCTCTCCGTATGCACCCAAGCATCCTTCTAGCTTTTGCCGTCACCTTTTCTACCTGTTTAGCTACTTTAAGATCATCAGACACAACCACGCCTAGTTCCCGCTCTTCTTTAGTGGACAAAAGTACTTCACCTCCTATACTATATTGCTCCCTTGGATTGCCGCAGCCCAAATGCATGACTTTACATTTTTTAACATTAAATCCCAGCTGCCAAATTCTAGACCATTCTTCAAGCTTAGCTAGACACCTCCTCATGTTATCTACACCTTCCTGAGTGTCTACTCTATTGCAGATTTTGGTATCATCCGCAAAGTGGCAAACCTTACCTGACAGCCCTTCTGCTATATCACCAACAAAGATGTTAAAAAGAATCGGACCAAGGACAGATCCCTGGGGCACACCACTGATAACATCCTTCTCCTCAGAGTGAGCTCCATTTACTTGTACTCTTTGTCGCCTCCCACCCAACCAATTTCTAACCCAAGCAGTAACTTTAGGGTCCATCCCTAGGGTGATCAGTTTGTTTATAAGTCGCCTGTGAGGAACATTGTCAAAGGCTTTACTGAAATCTAAATACACCACATCTAGAGCTCTCCCTCGGTCCAGCTCCCTGGTCACCCAGTCAAAGAAATCAATCAGATTTGTCTGACAAGACCTGCTTCTGGTGAATCCAGGCTGCCTTAGCTCAATATAAAGTAGACATAAAAAGAAAGGAAACAATCAGAAAGGTATTAGACCAAGATAGGTCAAATGTCAAGTATCCTTTAGGAAATGTTCCGTTTGAGAAGGATCAGTAAATACACATCTAACCCCCTGGTAAACCAACCAAACATTTACAAGGAAAGCATAAGAAGAAAGAGGCCCACAAAGCCAAAACTTGAGGTCTCAACTGAAAGAACCTCTTTCTTCTCAACTGTGTAGCTCTTGCTACACCAAGAAAAATCATAATTTTCTGACCATAGAACAAGAAGTCTTTCTGTGAGAAATACGCCTTCATGATTCTGGATATGTCTGCCCCTTCTACACTCCTTTGCAAGTTACCACCCAGTAACATATTACCAGCCGGTAAGAAGCACCGTACCAAGCCTTGTGTGAGTGGTGCAGCCGCACAGGGCACAAATAAATAAGGGTGCATTTGGGGCTGCCATCCTTGGCTCCCCCCCCCCCCCCCACGCTACCTGCCCTTGCCCTGCTGCTAACGCTTTTAGTGTTGCCTTGGCAGTGGCAGTGGCAGCAGCATTATCCAATTGAAAAAAAGACACGTTTGAATGGCTGGTCTGGTCTCTCCCTCCACTGACATGAGCATACATCAGAGGACGGAAGGATCAGACCTGCATGCAAGTGCGGAGTCAGAAAGACACGCATTTTCTTTTTCAATTGGATGTTGCTGCCACCGCCAAAGCAACACTAAAAGTGGCAGCAACTAGTCAAGGGCAGGCAGGGCAGGGGAGAGCCGGCTGGATATGGGGGTAAGATAGGGAGATGCATGGGGCAAATGACAAACCTGTGATTGGGAGGGGGGAGGGGCACACCAGATGTGCATGTCGCACAGGGCACATTTAAGGTTTGCTACGGCCCTGCCGGTAAGCCTGTGTTATCGACGCTTTCCACAGCAGTAACCGCTACCAGGCACCAATAATGCACGCATAAGGCATCTTTGCGCTCTTAGCAGCCCTTAGTAAACATACCCCTTAGTTTCTGACACTAACCTACCTCTGCTGACTTCAGCTTATTATTTGATAGTAAGAAATGTTGACACTAAAAGTTCTCCCCAGGTAAATGGAAATGTGGCAGATTTGTCTTTACAATTTGCACCAGAATCAGTGTCATCTGCTACATTGGTGGGGTTTTTAATCAGATCGTGAGTGGCTTTTTAGATTCTTTTTCCCCTCTCAGGATGTTTTTGGGTCAAACTATCTGCATGTTTCTTGATGTTTCATACCTTACCCAACAATGTAGATGACAATTTTTGTCTCTTAGGCCCCAAGTTCTAGATATTGGTGCCAACTTTATCTTGCATTATCCTTGTAAATGTCAAATTAAATATGATTCTAATGTGTATGTTTTTGTGCAGCCAGTTTAGCTAAAATCTTTTCTTTATGCCAGAAGGCCACAGTCTGTTGTGAATCTTGTTGTGTGATGCCGAGAACTGTAGTGATACTGTACCTCTTCAGCAGTCTGAGTTTAACAGATTATAATTTATATAGATGTTTTTGTTGTTTCGATGAAGCAACCAATTTTGGTTCCCCCTTCTTTCATTTTTTCTTTCATTTGGATCTTGATATGACATGATGATATATATTTATCTGGATTATGGTATGATTGACTTATGATAGGATTGCTGTGTACAATATGTATACTTCTATATATACCCAATAAAATACATATATAAAAAAAAAAGAAATCATTGCATAATGTCATGGCCCCATGCTAGCTGTCAATGCATGTCCCAGAGCACCTTCAGTGCATGTTGGAACATGTGCTGATAGTTAGCACTCTTTAGCAAAAGACCCTCTATGACTCTTCTAGCTTATAATGGTCTTCACCAAGTTGTATTATTGTATATGCAGTGCGGTGGTTGTTGATGTTGAAATTGTAAAAGAAGTTGATAAAAAGAAGCAAAAATTGTTCAGCATTAAAAATGATATTCAGTTACATTTTATGTGCCAGACAATTAAGTCACTAAAAAGAAATACAGTTACTTGCACAAGAACGCATCAATATTCCAAGGGGCCCTTTTACTGAAGTGCAGTAAGATTTTTTTGCATTACTATGCATTAGGAGCAAAAACCTACATTGCGGTAAGTGCAACTGTCCTTTGCTAACTGTCAGGGTCGAGCCCAGCATGTTCTCAATAGTTCCCACATAGAAAAATCCCTTACCATGCATTAAAGTCATTTGCAATTACTGTGGGTGCACTTAACACCACCTATTGAGGTAGCATTATGTGCACCCATGTTAATTACAACATTGGCAGTGCGCGGTGAGTACCATCTGCTAAATGCAATGTGCAGTCCATGTCCATAGCCTGTCCATTCTTCGCCTTTTCAATCGCTGAGCAGTTAAAACGGGAATTGGTGCGGGGTAACTGTCATGACAGTGCATTAAGAGTTACCGCGGCCTCACACTAACTGTTTACCACTAAGCAATCGCTTAAAACAATCTATGATAAAATGTCATTGTACATCCAATACCAACATACAAAAGCTTGAGGGATCCAACACCACAGGGCATCATGCCCTACCTGCAGACATACACAATCCTTTAACTGGAGCTAATTCTAATCTGCTTCACATCTGCACTCATAACCAACAACCAACACATCCCAATCCTTGCTCGAACTCAAAGACAACAATACCACATGCAACACAACCCCTGGTCTGTGAACTACAGCAGACTCATACAAATACACCCCACCCTTAATGCCCCGAGCAAAGAAAAAACAACTCCCACTCATAAACAGCTGAGATGTACCATCATCAATGCACATTCAGTATGCAACAAAATCCCCATCATCACCGATATCCTCATAAACGAAAATCCAGACCTGCTCTACAGCACAGAAACTTGGTTGACTTCAACTGACACTGTACTCCTTAACCAACTCAAGACAAGCAACTACACAACACCGAACTGCTTATGAACAAGCAAAAAAGGTGGAAGTGTATTAATTTATTTAATGTACATTTGTATCCCGCTGCTTCCAGTGATCAGCAGCGGTTGCTATACATGGGGGAGTTGGCTGTACCGGCCGGTAATTAGAGTATATACATTTCGATTAGGGAGGGGAGATAGTGCACAGCAAACATGGGGTTACAGGATTTACAGTTGATTGAATATCGCAGCTATATACAGGGTACTTAAAACATATTTACAATTTAAACAAAAGTAGCCTTCATTTCTGTATTACGAATTCCACATCCATAGAAGACTTGGACAGCATATCAGTAACAAATGACCTATTTGCACTATGCCTACTCTACCAAGCACCTACACACAGCACTGACAACCTTATCAACATACTGGAAATTGCAAGTGCAAACACATCACCATACAAATCCATGATACTTCTCGGAGACTAATTTAACCACCCTAGCCAAAAACCAAGCAAACATCTTCCTAGAGGCCATGGATGCACTAGACTACCTACAGATAATAGATAGCCCCACCCACAAGAAAGGAAATATATTAGATCTCATATTCATACCAAAAAGCATCATAACAGATGAGCCACTTATGATACAAACACTCCCAGTGCCGTGGTCCGACCACATCATGATCAAATTTTCCACACCCCTCGTACCTAATATCCACATGAAAAACACCACCCACACCACACAACATAGATTCTGCACCTTCAAACCAACTCACATAACATAGAAGATATGTTCACAAACTGTAACTGGACAATAAGTAAAGCATCATCAGCTCCATCAACTGCCCCCTCAACAAAATGCAAACCAAATGCAACTTGATACATCAAAGATCTCGGAAACATAAAGAGGGAACTCAGAAGAATAGAGCGCAAATGGAGAGCAACCAAACAACCTGAATTGCAAGCATGATTCATGCAAAACGTAAACCAATACCACACCATGGTAAACACTGTAAAAAAATAATCATCACATTCAAATCATAATGAAATCTCTGAACTGACCCAGGGAACTGTTTGATGTAATCTAGTTTATTGTTCAAATGTTATATGTAAACCTCACTGATCCGAAATAGCACGGTATATAAAAACAAACAAACAAATAAATAAATGTATGATCTCTTGCTACAGCATCAATCCCAGAAGAACTCAACAGTCCCCCAAGCCCCCAAACCCTGGCTAACTTCTTCATTAACAGAATGGGACCAATCAATGGACTGCAGCAAGCAACACGAACAACACTCCAGCTAATAAACTATGGTCAACCTTCGATTCCATATGCAAAGAAAACATAGAACAAATCATCAGCAACCTCAACACCACTACGTCATCACTGGATCCATGCCCCGTCAGCTGGATAAAAATATCCAAGATAGAATTATCGCCATTCATACACCAACTAGCAGGGGCCTCACTCGATCAAGGGATCATCCCAACAGAATTGAAAATGGCATCAGTAAGACCAATCCTGAAATACCACACAGCTGATAAAAGCGACCCTGCCTCTTATAGACCATCAGCAACCTTCCATTCCTCTATAAAATCCTCAAATGAATAGTACTACAACAGCTTCAAAACTTTATCGACACACATGCCCCACTAGACCAACACCAACATAGTTTCAGACCATACCATGGAGTTGAATCCTTTCTCACCTCTCTAATAGACACCATAATACAAGGCATCCAAAAGATAACCCAGGCATACATACTAATTTTCCTAGACATAACAACAGCGTTTGACTCCATTCCACATACCCTCCTAATTGCCCACAACAATGGATAATATCATACCTCTCAGACTGTCAACAAGTACATATGGGAACAAACAAGTATCACCTTACAAACAACAAAAAGGAGTCCCAGAAGGCTCTGCATTATCAGCACTCTCTTCAATATATTCATAAAGCCAATTTGCACCATATTTCACAAGCACGACATACAATACTGAATCTATGCAGACGATATAATTTATTTATTTATTTAAACATTTGTCTATACCGCTTTGTCCTTCAATCAGACCGGTTTACATTGTAACAAACATTTTACATAGAACAGTTGAACAGTAAACAGTATTATTATAATCTACAATTTACACCCTATAATCTAAACCACCCAGACCACAAGAAGATATCAACTTGTTTTCAAGAAATCTCGCACTGGTTACATGACCACAGGCTTCAAATTAACTTCAAGAAAACAGAATTCCTCCATGTCTCAAGGAACAAAACACTCGCACCCCCCAAAACGCTCAAACTAAACAATACTGAACTTCAAACCAAGAAAGAAGTCAAATACCTGGGAAAAACTCTTAACCAACAACTTAACTTCTCCCATATCACCAATAACTCCAGAGCAATATAACACAAGATAAAACTACTCCGCAAGCTTTATACTATACAATCAACCATTGACTTCCATTCAGTCCTTCAGGTACTCATCTTCCCACTACTAGACTTCTGCAATAGTATCTATCAAGGTCTCCCTAAACACTCATTTCATCAACTGCAAATGCACAAAACACAGCAGCACGCATTCTAGCAAAGGTAAAACCGAGTGATCATATCACTCCAATACTCAAAAATCTTCACTGGCTATCGGTGCCCACCAGAATCAAGTATAAAGCAACCATGAACACCTTCAAAACAATACATGACCTATCAGCAACATACCTAAAGTCCCTCATTCATACACCTGCAACCAACAGAAATAGGTGAAAATGCAGAGAATCTCCTCGAGCTTCCAGCACAAATAACAAAAATGCAAAGGACCACCAGACTCGGGGTTTTCTCCACCTACGTACCAGACCTTTGGAACGCACTCCCACCAACCTCAGAGAAACACATGAAATAACAAAATTTCAATTAACACTTCAGGAACTAACAAGACACCCATCAGGCACCAGCTAACTGTGGACACATACACCATAACCACCACTTACGCATGAGACCTAATTGTAAATACATTGAAACTAGAGACTTTACCTTATAATAACAATGTTCTATGCTGATTATGTTTAAAAGTTCTATGTAAACTTGTTATATTACTATTCATGTTTCAGAAGTTTTATGTAAACCGTTATGTTATTACTATTCATGTTTCAGAAGTTCTATGTAAACCATGATGTTATTGTTCATTGTTCATTGATTCCCAGAAAAGGCGGTATAGAAAATCAAATAAATAAATAAATAAATAACCATTAGTGCACTTTAGTAAAAGGACTCCCAAGTCTGTATCGGCAACCTAATCAAGCATACTATAGGAGTGCTGAACCTTGAAACATTTTTAGCCTTCTTGTAATACAGCCCCACCAGAGGGACGGCCCTCGAGAGAACACTTTGTCTTTTTTACAGCTTTGTCAACTTATACCTTCCAGTAGAAGAGGACAGCATATTCCTTTACTTCCCTTTTAATTGTCCTTGATAATACCTTTGAAAGGACAGCAGCTGTGCTTTTCAGTAACTCTCCTAATATTCCTTGAATAAAGTAGTGCGGTTGTCATGTTAGTTCAGTTGAAGGTTAACACTATAAATATATATATATATATATATATATATATATATAGGGCCTATATTCAAAATTACTTACACATTTGGCACTGGAGCTGAAAGGATGTTTCATTTTATTCATCAGCATTATATTTTCTACCTCCATATGGCATTCTCCCAGAGTTGCTCCTGGTAAAAGGAATTATAGGGGCCTTCTGTGGGTGGATGGCCTTGCCTTCCACCTCCTCCCATTGTAGATGTCAAGCTGTGCGGTGGCTGTTCTTTAGGGGAGGTGGGCCATGTGATTTTTAATCCTATGGACCCCATTTGGTAGAGGTGCTGATTGTGTATGGCCCCCTTGCCCCCACATGAGGGGCACACTCCACAATTGCTATGGTACTGTCAAAGCCATAGCAGAGGAACAGCTGAGAAGGGAACCTGCCGATGGAATTGATGGCAGTGGGGGAAAAGCGATGTGACTTGGCGCAGGAAGGTGGGTGGTGGGGGTCGGAAGGCGGAAGTGGTGCACCCAGGGCCTCTTCCTGGGGTGGCAGAAATCTTTGGGCCAGCCTTGATTGCTGTTGAAGCTTTGTCTCAGACATTCAATGCCGGTGTCATATCTGGCCACCAGCCCTGAATATCTGCATTGGCTGGATAGCAAAGAAGTTAACTGGGCGGCAGCGATATTCAGCTGCTGTCCGGTTACCTTCTGCAGCAAAGGTTTCAGGTGCCGAAATTTCACCACTTTGGAGTAACCAGGCAGCAGCTCAATATCGCCATTGCTCATTATCACCAGTGATGCTCCTGGATCGGAGCATGCAGCACCAGCATCTGTGGATATTTAACACAATTAACGTGATTAGATGGTCTGCTAATCGCTTTAACCGCTTTGAATATTCCTCCCCCATAGAGTCCAATATGCAGCATTTATATGTATAGATTATGCCTAGAGGCAGGATATTTTTGAATACCTTCATACAGTATTCAGTGGCACTGACTAAAAGGCACATTTTAAATAGGACATCAAGAGCAGAACTGAAACATGGAGATCAACATGTGTTTATTTGTGATGGTATTTCAGGAGCAGTTCTACTAAATGTGGAGCTGTTTCTAAAGCGCACATCCATGTACAGCGGGAAGAGCCATTTAGCAAATGTAAATGTGGGAAATATTGACAGTGGAAACCTGGCAACATATATGTGTAAGCGCGGGTATTTCAAAACGAACACTTGCAAATCTCAGCATTTACACATATGTCTGGGTCATTTCCTTCACTTGGTTTGCAGCTTGTCATGCTATGAGGGCTTGCGTGCATCAGTGATGCTGAAAGCTAAACTATCGGTAGTTTAACTACTGGCAGGGTCTCCCAAGATGGACAGGTCTCAGCTGAGGTGCTAGACCAAGACAAACCACCCATCTGGGCAGCAGCAGAATGGGATAGTGTTGACGGCGGAGGATCACATTTTTGTGACAACAGCAACAACACCAAACTTAAACTGCGCAGAAGAAAGGCCCGGCAATCTACTTCTGTATTTTGCCATGAAAACCCAATGGATAGTTACAACAAAACAAATTGTGCTATGGTGCTGGAAGATGAGACCCCCAGGTCGAAAGGCACTCAACTAGCTACTGGGGAAGAGCTGAAGACTTTTCAGAGTAAAGCCAGCATTTATGATGTGGTTGGATCAAAGCCCTCTGGAAGTCTGACTGCTGATGTAGCTGCACATGAAATGAGAGTCAGAAGCTGTAAAGATGTCTTACACATTGGAACATGGAACGTACGAAGCATGAACCAAGGGAAGTTGGAGGTGGTCAAGAATGAAATGGAACGTGTACAACTTGATCTGTTGGGTATCAGCGAACTGAAATGGACTGGCATCGGGCACTTTGCATCAGATGATCACATGGTCTACTATGCTGGAAATGAAAGACAACGAAGAAATGGTGTTGCATTTATAATAAAGAAGAAACTTGCAAGAACTGTAATGAAATACAATGCAGTCAGCGAACGCTTAATCTCTATTCGTCTACGAGGATTGCCTATCAACACAACTATAATTCAAGTATATGCCCCAACAACAGCTGCAGAAGAGTTCTATGAACAAGTACAAGCTGAAATTGACAGAACATGCAAACAGGATATCCTGATAGTCATGAGTGACTGGAACGCAAAAGTTGGCAACAAAGAAGAAGACAAAGTAGTTGGAAAATATGGACTTGGCAAAAGAAATGAAGTTGGAGAAAGACTGATAGAATTCTGCAAGATCAATGACTATTCATCTCAAACACCTTCTTCCAGCAACACAAGCGGCGACTGTACACATGGACCTTCACCCAATGGATTGTATAAAAATCAAATTGACTACATCTGTGGAAGTCAACGATGGAAAAGCTCTATAACATCAACAAAGACAAAACCTGGAGCTGACTGTGGTACAGATTATCAACTACTAGTATGTAAACTCAAGCTAAAGTTGAAAAAGAGAAAACCACTCATGAATGCAGCAAAATATGACCTTGAGAATATACCACTGGAATTTAAAGACTGCCTGCAAAATCGATTTGCTGCTTTAGATACAAATGACAGAGCTCCGGAAGAGTTATGGAATGACATCAAGAAGGTTGTGTTGGAAGAAAGCGAGAAGTCTCTACAAAAGGTGAAAAAGCAAAAACGGCCAAAATGGATGACGGAAGAAACTCTGAAAATTGCCCAGAAACGCAGAAAAGCTAAAGCCAGAGGAGAAAGAAAGACAATAACAGAACTCAACAGAGATTTCCAACGTGCAGCAAGACAGGACAAGAAAAAGTACTACAATGACACTTGCAAGGAAATAGAAGCAGAAACTATTAGAGGAAGAACAAGATCAGCTTTCCTAAAGCTACGAGAGTTAAAGAAAAAGTTCCAGCCTCGAATTGGAATGTTACAAGATGCTCAAGGTTCTATGTTGAATGATGCTGAGAAGATCAAGAAAAGGTGGAAGGAATGTACAGAGTTTTTATATGATAAAGATCAAGTGGACCAACAGCCGTTTCAACCTGTACCTTATGATCGGGAACCATTGGTGATGAAAGAGGAAGTTGAAGCGGCATTGAAAGCCTTATCAAAGAACAAAGCACCAGGCATCAATAGCATTCCTATAGAAGTATTGCAGCAATCTGATGCAGCTGTTACCGTACTTACAAGGCTCTGCCAAGAAATATGGAAGACAACATCATGGCCAATTGACTGGAAAAGATCTGTGTTTATAACAATACTAAAGAAAGGTGATCCAACTGACTGTGGAAATTATCGAACAATCGCTCTGATCCCACATGCCAGCAAGATTCTACTGAAGATTATTCAAAAGAGACTACAACCATACCTGGAACAAGAACTACCTGAAGTGCAAGCAGGGTTCAGTAAAGGGCGAGGAATGAGAGACATCATTGCGGATGTGAGATAGATCCTTGAAAAGACTAAAGAATACCAAAAGGATATCTATTTGTGCTTTATCAACTATAGCAAGGCTTTTGACTGTGTAAACCATGAGAAACTCTGGGCCACATTAAGAAGCATGGGTATACCAGAACACCTGATCGTTCTCTTGCACAATCTGTACATTGATCAAGAAGCAACAGTTTGAACGGAACAAGGAGAAGCAGAATGGTTTAAAATAAGCAAAGGTGTAAGACAAGGCTGCATACTTTCCCCCTACCTGTTTAATTTATATGCAGAACAAATCATCAGAGAAGCAGGATTGTATGAAGACAATAGAGGTGTGAAGATTGGTGGAAGACTCATCAACAACCTTCGCTATGCTGGATACTACATTACTGACTGAAAGTGAAGATGATCTGAAACATTTGCTTCTCACAATCAAAGAACATAGTCTAAAAATGGGCCTGCACCTTAATGTAAAGAAGACGAAGATCATGACAACTGGCATAATCAACAGGTTCATCGTTGAAGGAGAAGAAATTGAAATTGTGAACAACTTTAACCTACTTGGATCAACTATCAATAAAGAAGCAACAAGCAGTCAAGAAATCAAACGACGCATTACTCTTGGCAGAATGGCTATGAAAGACCTAGATAAGATTCTCAAGAGCAGAGATGTCTCTCTCCATACAAAGATTCAACTTGTTCAAGCCATGGTATTTTCAATAACATCATATGGATGTGAAAGCTGGACAGTGAAAAAGACAGACAGGAAGAAAATTGATGCCTTTGAATTATGGTGCTGGCGGCGAATACTGTGTATACCATGGACTGCCCGAAGAACAAACCAGTCGGTACTAGAAGAGATCAAACCTAAGCTTTCTTTAGAAGCTCAGATGACAAGACTTTGACTTTCATACTTTGGACACATCATGCGAAGAGAGAGAGATCGTTAGAGAAAGACATCATGCTTGGCAAGATAGAAGGTCAACGCAAAAGAGGAAGGCCAGCAATGAGATGGATCGATACAATAACAGCAGCTACGGGTACCAGTCTGTCAACAATGAGCCGCCTGACTGAAGACCGAACACAATTTAGGATAGCTATCCAGAGGGTCGCCATAAGTCGACTCCGACTCGACGGCACTTAACAACAACAACAACTGGGTCATTTTGCAAACACAGATATGTAGATGCTGTTAGTTAAGTACTGAGGGCTCTCTCTTGCCCCCATTTTAATTTGGAAGGGGAAATAAACATTGGGGTATTAAGGGAGATATTCCCCTTAATCCCTCCTGTAAAGCACTGGCTGGAACAACCATTCTTCAAATCCTTATTTGTGTCGGGTGGCGAGTCTAAGTCCAGACTTGGAGAATTTTGTCCCTAAACATTCAACCCCCATATAACATAGGGGATACCTGTGCAACTTTTTGTTCTGCCTGGACATAACCCCTGACTCATCACCATCTAATTTGGACATGATCAGAGCAAACACGTATAAATTTGGACCTTTCTAAAATGGACATGGATGTAGTTTGCACATTTATGTGCAATACATACAACTTCAAAATACAAATAAGATTTGTAAAATATAGTTGAAATATGAAACATCTAGGGGTATGTAAAACTAGAGGGCATAACTTGAAGCTGCAAGGGGGTAAACTGAAAGGTAACATCAGGAAATACTTTTTCACTGAAAAGGTGGTGGATGCTTGGAATGTCCTCCCGATGGAGGTGGTGGGGGCAAATACAGTGACAGAATTGAAAATGGCATGGGACAGACATAATGAATCCCTTTATAGCAACAGGATAAAATCAAAATAAACATAACTCTCTCTTATATCTCAACAAATAGGGGTGACCTACATGGAGTGGTGCGTACACCCCTAAATAAAGGCATATGGAGGGGTGACCTGCACAGAGAAACAGGCGCACCTGTGGCAGGCTATGGCCTAGAGTAGTCTGTAAATATGAAAGGCCTGTAAGTTAGAAATCACAAGGGGCAGGAGATGTCGGATGAATAAAATCTTCTTTATTGTAAGGAGACCCCAACGCGTTTCGGCAACGCCTTCTTCAGGGGGAGAAGCTACAATTATAAAAGTAGAATTCCGTCAATAGGACTACTACACAGCATATACTGCATATATGCTGTGTAGTAGTCCTATTGACGGAATTTCCTCTTCAGTGTCGTTCTACTTTTACCGGTTTTACATCACCAATTAGCTGCACATGTATATTTGATACAATTACTTTGATATAATTGTAGCTTCTCCCCCTGAAGAAGGCGTTGCCGAAACGCGTTGGGGTCTCCTTACAATAAAGATTTTATTCATCCGACATCTCCTGCCCCTTGTGATTTCTTAGATCTCCTGCAGGAGTAACCTGCTCCTCTTTGTGAGGCCTGTAAGTTAGGCCTGGATCCCAACTCCCATTATAGCTAGAAAAGAACCAAAAATCTGTGAAAAATGAGAAAATTGTTTTAAACTGCTTAATAAGAAGTTTTACATGAATTCATAAGTCTTTCATTATTCTCTTGTGTGCAAAAGAAAGAAATGTTTCAATACATGCATTCCTGGAGCTAGAGACGACCTAGCAGTAGAGAAGTATCAAACCTAGAAACTGAACCATTGTTAGGACAGTCCTAAGGGAGGGAACTGGGTGCTAGTCCCAGGAGGGATCTCTGATTGGACAGGTGCAGGGGGGCGTTGGAACCAATAGGAAAATTTGCATGTATCAAGCTGGAACCAATAGAAAGTTCTCATGTATCAAACAGAAGAAAAGGTATAAATGAGTATGTCTCTGTAAAAACTTTGCTCAGTTCCTTTTGAAGCTTTGATTAACTGAGCCATGTGCACAATAAATTGGCTTGGATCTTTTGAACTGACTCCTGGTTTTATTTATTGCATGCTTATCAGCTGCTACATATTTTTGGTGCGTTGGCCCGGAATGTGCGAGCAGGGGATGGTATGCCAGTGAATATACCATGACTTCTCGCCTCAAAGGTTTGGTCCGGTTGGAACCATGTCTGTCCGACCACAGGGGAATTCTCAGGCGCCACCGATCCCTTTGTATCAGAGAGGGTTCCGCCTTGCCTCGGCAGGCCACTGGGTCCAGCTGGCCAACACCTCAGAACCCAAGGGGAGTCCAGGATCCAACCCAAGAACTGGTTTGGTATCAGGAACTGGATCCGGTGAGTAGACATTTTTGTGATTTGATAGTCAGTACAGCCTGTGAAAGAGTCTTGCATAAGTATGCGCAAGACTGATTTGGTATAGACTAACTGGGAAAATCTCACGTGGGTATGCGCGAGACAAGAGAGCTTGATCACCTCTCATAAGGGCGGTCCTAGTAGACCCCGCATGAGTATGCGCGGGGGAAGCCATCGACCCTTCTTGTTTGGAATAGTCAGTTAGTCAGAAAACCTGGGCACTTGAAAAATGATTTTTGTGATGATATGATTGCTTGTGTGATTGAGAGGTCTTGAAATACAGACCGAGCGAGAGTGGACTTCCGAGTAGCGCAGTTCCTGGCCAGGTGACTGCGCCCAGGTCGCGAAAAGGAGGAAGCGTTTGGTGTTTGTCTGTTCTTACTATGTGTTTTCTGTATCTGATTTCTGTTATCTGTTGAAACCGCAAGTTTCCTTTCTGGTATAATGTGAGATTATTCTGTTGGGTATTTTGTGGAACAGTTTACCGATTAAGAAATAGTATTAAGCAGAAAGGAAGACAGAAGGAAACAAACTCAGGAGTCGCTTTTTCAGTAAAGAAGCTGTCTCATTCATTCCTGTTTTTTCCTTCCGCACAGCCTGAAACTGGCTAGCAGAGAGAGAAGGGGCGTGTCTGGAGAAAGGAATGTGTAGTATCTTTTAACCCTGTGAAGGCTTAATCTCAACACTCTGCAGCTGGGTTAATTTGTGCTTATTTCAGGAAAATTGTACCTGTTTTATTCAATATGTTCTAATAGTGATGTTCCTTCTGCTATGTTCATGTATTATATATCATTTAATAAGAATGTTTAGTCAGGATTGTGGATCCCGACAGTTTTGGGCTTAGCCTGGAAAGGGTTAAGTTCTTATTAACCCCTTTCAAGTTCCTGTACTTGTACGGACCAAGTGAAAAGGATTTCTGTAAAGCTATAGGTATAATGCATTTGTGGGCTTAGCCTTGTCTTGTGTTTTTTATGTGTTCAAATCTTCAGCAAGCACTGTAATGGTTCAAACAGAAACTGCTTTTGTTTTCCCTTTGCCCTACGAAGTAGAGGTTAAGAACCCTGACAGGACTATGAAGCATTCCGAGCCAGTAGTTACCGGATTGCAAAGTTATTTAAATCCTAATAAGGAGTTCATCGTGCTTGAATTCTAGTTCCTGATATACTGCGTCAAGCACCTCATAGAAGACATACTTATTGTTAATAAAAAATAAATAAAAAAGGAAGAAAAAGGGGTGTATATGTATTCCAGATATCCACCCACTTTATGAAAGAGTATCCGGAATGTCTTTTGAATATCTGCTTCCTAAATTGTAAGATTTAAAGTAATTTCTTTTGCAGAGACATTGTTCAGCTTAAATGCTGATTACGTCTGGCAGTTAGTTTCCATGCTAAGTAATTTCATTCCAGTCATACGTAACAGATATATGGCCATCATGTTAGGAGCCATAGTTATTTCTGTTGGGATTGTTGTTATAACATGTTGCAAAATAATAGTTTTATATTTTAAGGACTTTATCTAAACTGTTCCTATTTAGAATAAGCACACACATCCATTATGTTTAGTCCATAAGAAAATGCAGCCTGACTGCTCGCTCCCTCTGTCTGTTGTCAAATACGTCACCATCGGGGGGGGGGGGGGGGTCAGAGTCCACGCAGAGTTTGTTGAAATGTATGACTAGAAATTTTAGCAAGGGCTTTGCTGGAGACTACAGACTTAAAATGTCTCTGTCCCTATTAGAAATGCTCTGTGAAAGGGGGTGGCCAGTGTTAGCTAATTCATGGCCCCTTAGTTTCCCGTGTTCATCAGATTGTACAGAAAATGTTCCCTGATCAGTTCCCCTACATAGACTCCTGGTTGAATGTTTGTGAGGAAAAAAAAAACTCTGCCCGTTTATTATCTTTATAGGCCAGTTCCCTCAGCTCTGCCACCACCCCGGGCAGAGCCTGGGGCAGGGGGGGACACCTCCCTGCAAATGTACCCCAAGTAGTTCACCAGCCACCTCCGCAGCAGGAGGACATACACCCCCTCTTGACCGAAAGCCCCGGCACAGTTTAAAGTACTCCGAGTGGGCCACAGTCTACCGATGACATTACAAGCAGGGATTCATTTGCCAGTTCAGGGTCACTCACAGCCAGCACCCGAGAACATGAAGTGGAATCCAGACAGTCCCAATAGCTGTATACCTTCAGAAGTACAACTACCAGTAAAAGGGAGGGTCACGTTATCCCATTGCGCTAGGTCCAGGGCCTACCCACCCTTAATACCAAAAGCCAGCTGACCAGCTTTGTTTCTGCCACTGATTTACTGAACTGAAAGCTGCATTATGCCTCCTACACTGAGAAACCTTAGGATTTGATTGAACTAATGAACAGTATTATGCAGATCCATCAGCGTTGATAACCCCAAGTGGGATCCAAATAGTGCAGGCAGCCCTCACTATATACCCCATGCGATCCAGCAGCCCAGGAGAATTTGTGTATGGTAGATGCAGTTTTTGTCAGTCAGTCCCAGAGAGATGTAAGACGAAAATTACAGAAAATGAATGGATTTGCGGGTATGAATACAGCACAGTTAATGGAAGTTGCTCAGAAAGTTTTTGTGAATTGTGAAAATGAATGTGACAGAGAAAGTGAACATAAGATGAAGAAGAAAACAGATCTTCTTGCTGATACTTTAGTTGAATGACGTGGAGGAGGTTTTCCTAATCGAAGGAGCAGAGGAAGTGGAAGGGGTCGTGAAAATGATCGGCCCCCACTGGGTGTGAATCAGTGCGCCCATTGCAGAGAAGAAGGACATTAGAGAAGTGAATACCCGTATCTTGATTCCACCCCCAGGAAGGGAGGAGGGAGCATTTGGAGAACAGGAGGTTGATTTTAGAGTCATGAAAGAATAAACCGAGCACAGTGTTCCAGCAAGAGAGGGAAGCAGCTATAGAGTGAGTGGCAGCCAAAGAGGGCTACAGCATGGATGAAGACTAGGCCAGACAGGACTCCAAGTTTCCCTGGGTCCCCAGGAGCCTATGGTCAGTCTGAAAATAGGGGAGCAATATATGGACTTTATGGGGGATACAGGAGTAGAATACAAAAGCCAGTAGCCCCTTTGTTTTCTCGATGCATCACCATTGTCAGAGCTACTGGGGCTAAGGCACAAAGCCTTTCCTGCAGAACCGCATGTATGAACTAGGGGGACAGAAAATAACGCACCAGTTCCTGTATATGCCTCAGTGCCCTATTCCAATTTTGGGCCGAGATCTGCTTGCAAAGCTCCAGGCACAGATATCCTTTGCTGAAGGGGGAGAAATGCAAATGACTGTGAACCCAAAGCCTGCTGGATTGATGGTGCTGACTGTTCCCTGAGAGAAGAAGAGTAACGGTTCTATAGTGCATCTCCAATCAAGCCAGCTAGTTCCTGTCTACCCACCAACCTTATAGCCCCACCTAAAGTATGGGCAGAAGATAATCCACCTGGCCTAGCAAAGAACATAGCCCATGTCATTGTCACCCTCAGGCCAGGAGCGGAACCAGTGCATGTGAAGCAGTATCCTCTTCCCCGACCAGCCATTGAAGGAATCCACTGCCATCCAATGAAACTGTTGAAGTACGGACTTCTCAAGGATGCCAGTCACCTTGGAACACCCCCTTCTCCCAGTTAAGAAACCTGGGACAGGGGATTACCACCCAGTACAAGATCTGAGGCGAGTGAATGATGCAGCTGAAACTATACACCCAGTGGTACCAAATCCTTATATTCTCTTGGGACTGATCCCCGCTGAGGCTACTCATTTCACTGTCCTGGACCTGAAAGATGCCTTTTTCTGCATACGCTTAGCCCCCCACCAGTAAACTTTTGTTTGCTTTTGAATGGCAAGACCCCACAACAGGAAGGCGGGGCCAACTCACCTGGACTCAATTACCTCAAGGATTCAAGAATTCACCTACTCTCTTAAGTGCTGCTTTAAATCAGGATCTTTCAAGCTACTATGTGAACCCAGGAGAAAGGGTTCTTCTCCAGTATGTGGACAATTTGCTCATAGCCACCAACTCAGAGAGTGAATGTCTACAAGCCACCAGTGAACTCTTGCACCTTTTTAATGAGGCTGGATACAAAGTCTCAAGAGCCAAGGCGCAATTATGTCAAACAAGTTAAATACCTAGGATTCCAGTTGTCCAGTGGAATTCGACGCCTGGGACCAGAACGCAAAGAAGCTTTATGCAGTATTCCTACTCCAACCACCAGGAGGCAAGTGAGAGCCTTCTTGGGTGCCGCAGAGTACTGTCGTATATGGATCCCCAATTTTGCGCTGCTAGCAAAACCATTGTATCAAGCTATCAAAGGAATGGAAAAGTCTCCATTGGAATGGGGACTTGAACATGATGCAGCCTTTCGATCTTTGAAAACAGCTCTGATGTTATCACCAGCTCTGGGTCTACCAGATGTCCAGAAAACCTTTCAGTCTCTATGTTCATGAGTCACAAGGAAATGTTCTAGGAGTGTTGACTCAGTCTCTTGGATCTTGGCAGCGGCCAGTAGCCTGTCAAAACAATTGGATGTAGTTGCAAAAGGCTGTCCCCCTTGTTTGAGAGCTGTTGCAGCTACAGCACTCCTAGTGAGCAATGCAGACAAGCTCACTTTGAGACAGAATCTTCAAGTTACTGTACCACACTCTGTTCTAACCATTATGAAACACAAAGGAAACTTCTGGCTAACAAATTCACGAATGTTGAAGTATCAGAGTATGTTGTGTGAAAACCCCCAGATACAATTGAAGGTCAGTCAAGCTTTGAATCCTGCTACGTTGTTACCAGTTGGTCTTGACCCCCCCTGATCATGACTGTCTAGAAACTATGGACACTATATTCTCAAGCCGCCCGGATTTGACTGATGTTCCTTTGGAGAACCCTGAACGGACTTTCTTTGTAGATGGAAGCAGTCTTGTCATCATTAATGGACATTGTTGTGCCAGATATGCAGTGGTGACCCTTGATCTGGTAGTTGAGTCCTCAGCCCTGGCCCCAGGAACTTCAGCACAGAAAGCTGAACTGATAGCTCTTGCTAGAGCACTAACAATAGGAAAAGGGGCTCTGTCTAAATATGTACCCAGATTCCAAGTATGCCCTTACAACCTTGCATGCACATGGGGCCCTGTACAAAGAATGAGGGTTGATCACCTCAGGAAGCAAGTCCATTAAGTATGGCCCTGAGATACTGACATTATCAGTTGCATACTGCCTACAGATTTCAGAATTTAGGAAAAGTAGAATTATGAGTAGAATCCTGAAATCTCAGTTGTCCAAACTTTGCCAAGAAGTTCACCTGAAGTTGCCCCAGGTTCTTCCTATAGCCCTTCTTAGGATATACTTAGCCCTGCTAAGTCTTTAGGAGTTTCCCCTTTTGAGATTCTGTATGGGCGACCCCCGCCTATTGTATAGGAAATAAAGGGAGATATGGAACAGATTAGATCTGAAATTACTAGACAAGAACTATTGGTTTTAAGTTCTGTTTTGCAGAGTCTTCATACGTGGGTACAAGACCAGCTGCCCATCCATCTAACAGAACCCCTGCATCCTCTCAAGCCTGGAGTCTCGGTGTGGATCAAAGAGTGGAGAAAGACACCGTTGACACCGCATTGGAAGGGACCTTATGTTGTCATCTTGTTAACCCCAACAGCAGTTAAAGTTGCAGAACTCGAACCCTGGATTCATCACAGTCGAATAAAGTCAGCAGCCATTGATAGCACTGTAGAACGGAAGGCAGCTACAAAAGTTTTAGCTATGTGACAATATTACCCTATACCCCAAGGTGATGCTGTTACACCAGTGTAATATATGATCTAATTAATGAGTGATTTAATTCTCACCCTTTCTCACTTGCGGGTGAGAATAATCAAAGGGGGGAATGTGGCAGGCTATGGCCTAGAGTAGTCTACAAATATGAAAGGCCTGTAAGTTAGGCTTGGATCCCAACCACCATTATAGCTAGAAAAGAACCAAAAATCTGTGAAAAATGAGAAAATTGTTTTAAACTGCTTAATAAGAAGTTTTACATGAATTCATAAGTCTTTCATTATTCTCTTGTGTGCAAAAGAAAGAATTGTTTCAATACATGCATTCCTGGAGCTAGAGATGACCTTGCAGTAGAGAAGTATCAAACCTAGAAACTGAACCATTGTTAGGACAGTCCTAAGGGAGGGAGCTGGGTGCTAGTCCCAGGAGGGATCTTTGATTGGACAGGTGCAGGGGGCGTTGGAACCAATAGGAAGTTTGCATGTATCAAGCTGGAACCAATAGAAAGTTCTCATGTATCAAACAGAAGAAAAGGAATAAATGAGTATGTCTCTGTAAAAACTTTGCTCAGTTCCTTTTGAAGCTTTGACTAACTGAGCCATGTGCACAATAAATTGGCTTGGATCTTTTGAACTGACTCCTGGTTTTATTTATTGCATGCTTATCAGCTGCTATGTAGCAGCAAAGCGCAGACAAACCAATAATACCAGGAGTCTGTTCAGAAGGTCCAAATCATTTATTTGTGCACAAGTCTCAAGCAAGGCAATTTCAAAATGGCTGAGCAAAGTTTTCAAGCATTACAACAACTTTTATAGACTTCTGTTCCATTCTAGGTATAGAAAAACATTTCATTGGTCCCGGTGCTCTCCCGTACCTCCCGTAGCCCTTCTATTGGTCCCGGTACTGATAAGTTTCTCCAATTATGTTCCTTCTGTGGGCTTCTGTAGGCATGACACCTGCCTGCCCCCCTTCTAGTCCCAATTACAATGGTCAGTTCATCAACTTGTTACTTTCACACTTTCAAGGTTATGGGACCAAGTTGTGCGTGCAGAAGAGTAAGGTTCTGTAACTCATCTGTCAGCACTCCTCATTATTTCTTTGCAAATGTACTTTTTCTTATCAGTAACTTTTAACATGTCTTTTCTGTATTTTTCCATTTCTTAATTCTGCAGTTCTGCTTACCTAAGCTAATTCAATATTTCTACTGAGTTCTCTCTTACAATAGCAGCATATTGGGGGATGTGCAATCCTATATGCCTCTCCACAGGCCTCATTTACAGGTCAAGCTAGCCATGCTGGCCTGCCTATGTCAGACACCGTGGATCACAGGCCTGCACCTGCCACATTCCCCCCTTTGATTAATCTCACCCTATTACTTAATAAGGTGTGAGAGTTAAATCACTTTTAGAAGATTCACATCCTGATTAAAGGATTCTTACTAGTTCCACTAGGGCTAGCTTTATATAAAGCCATTATTTTAGTTGCGGTCTTCCGCTCTACTGTACTATCAATAGCACTATGAATGGAACGCATACAACATGGGATTAAACATGGTAAGCAGAGGATAACAGCAACAAGGATTAGTACTAAGATAATGAAGGTCTTAAATCCTCCCAGCCAAGAGAAAAGGTTAGCAAACCAATTAGGAAATTTCAAGGCGTGCCAAGTCTGTACTGGCACATAAGCATGTCTTTGCATATCTTTAGCAATTTCTTCAACTACTTGACCTTTATCATCTATTTTCAAACAGCAATTGGTTAAATTCAGTTTACCACATACTCCTCCTTCAGCTGCTAGCAAATAATCAAGTGCTTTGTCTAGCTAAGAGCGTGAGAGCATGACTAGTTTCATTGGTTATTATTTCAACTACTGCTTGTAAGCGAATAATACGATTGATCATATAAATTGGGGTACGATAACCATACATACCATCATCATTCCAAGTGGCAGGTCCATAATACTCAATAATTCTTTCTGGTGGCCAATCATCACCTCGCCACTTCTCCCACTTGCCTATCTGTAAGGCCTCTCTTTTCTATCGTGATGCTCCTTTGTGTTTGTGGGTAGTGTATACAGGGTATCCTAATTGTTCTCCATGTTCAGTGTTTAACAGGAAGAAAGAAGGTCTGATGGTTCCTAAGACACATGCTCCTCCCCATTGTGGCGGGAGTTGCGCATATGCTCGGTTTCCACAGATCCAATATAGGCCAGGTGGGGCTTGCCAGGCTTGTACTTTGGCAAGGTTAGTCCATAGACCTGCAAGTTCAGGAAATCTAGCTAATGGGTTAGGAGGTTCAGGATGTCTGATTCCTGACCACCATGCTGTCTTTTTGGTCGTGGCATTATAGTATTTCTGGCTAAGACAGACCAGCTGTCCTACCTTTTGGGTGAACTGGGGTCCAGTTCTGGCAAAGCAAAGACGTCCAACGATTGAGTGCGCTAACACCCATTCACTGGTAGTCTTGTGTAATTCAGTCTGATTGTAAATCATGGAATAATTCAATTCTTGGGCTTCCCAGGGCCATTGATCTCCCATTTGGGTTCCGCCACAGAAATAGCAATCTGTGATCTTAAGACTAGATACTACTGCTCCGGCTAATTCTAGAAACAAATTCTGTGAAGGGTGAGGGATCTCAAACTTATTTACATGCATAGCTTCATAAAAAATATTATGAATATGATATTTAGATGACTTGTGGGCTTGAGTATTCAATCTAATATACACAATGGTCCCTGGATCTGTTCCTCCTCCAGCAATACGCAAACCAAACTTATATCCTTGTTTCCATGCATGGGGATTATGTACACGCAAGTGTAAGGGGTTGCAAGCATCTTTCTGACATTTATCATTTGTGGTTGACTTGGTTAGAGTAGCCATCCGTTTATCTATTTTCTCATCAGTTATACCAGTGTTCCAGGTAGCATAGAAAACACATTCCCAATATGGGCAATAGTAATCTGCCGCTGTAGCAGTACTATATCCTGATCCTGTTTTACGTGTACACTTCCACCAATTTGTGGCACCTTCTGGACACATATACTTATGGTCATTTCGATACGCTTTCTCCCATGTACCACAGGTGGACTGACTATCTCTATTAATAGCATTACATGCATCAAAATTCAAAACAGCAGGTTTAGTAATGTCCTTAAGTGGTGGTGTAGCAGCTAATATAGGTCCATCTGCATCCTTCCATCTTATCTCCAATGTGTAATAGGATGGATTCTGATGCGGATTATAGCATGCTTTGATTTTTGCCATGAGTGCAAACATTTAGTTCAGTGGTGTTATAAATACACCGAGTTATTGTTCCCTTGCAGGTATAGTAAGAATGGTAAAGCAAAGTCTGAGTTACTTTCAGTCCAGTTCTAGTAGAAGTAATGCAAGCGGTGCATGGAGGTAGAGCATAAGTCTGTTCAAAACCTCCAAAGAAGGCAACCAAGGCAAAGCAGAAGCAAAGATACATGTTGATGTTGATTGGAGTTCTTCTGAATCCTCAGCTTGCTGATCTTGATCTCGACGGTCTATTATTCTTCGTCCCGTTTGCTAATGAAGCAATTTAACGGGTGCTGAGTGTTGATTGAAGATCCTCAAGATGTCCAGCACACATTAACCAACTTAGCAATTCAGTTGGCCTGTGAAGTCTGGCTTAGTCAATGTAGTCTCAAAGTAGTGTGTCAAACCACACACAAATTGGGTTCGTTGAAACAAAGCTGTTGCTGCATGGAAAACAGCAATCCTCTTCGAAAGACTTGGCTACTGCAAAGCACTTGTGATGAAGTGTCTATGCTGCTGGTTGCCGTCTCAGAAGTAACTCGCAAGGGTACATCAGGGTGCTGCTCTGCTGTCCACCGCTCTGGTTCAGGATCGGCGGCGGGCTTGACTCTGCTGTGGTGGATCCAGGCGTCGATCTCGGCTACCTTTACTGCAGTTGGGGTAGACAGGATGACGGTGTACGGTCCCTTCCAATGGGGTTCCAACGGTATCTTCTTTCAATCTTTGATCCACACCGAAGTTCCAGGCTGGTATGGATGCAAGGGTTCCGTCAAGTTGATAGGCAACTGGTCTTGGATCCACGTATGGAGAGTCTGCGGAACAAAACTAAGAGCTAGGAGTTCTTGTCTGGTTACTTCTGAACCAATCTGGCTAAACTTCCTTTGACTCCCTGCACTATTGGTGGGGGTTTTACCATACAAAACTTCAAAAGGGGAAAATCCTGTTGACTTTACAGGGGCTGAGCGTATTCTGAGTAAAGCTATGGGGAGCACTTGGGGCCATTTCAAGTGTGTCTCCTGACAAAGCTTAGACATTTGGGCTTTCAAAATACGATTCATTCGCTCAACTTTCCCTGAACTCTGGGGTCTGTATGCAGTGTGGAGCTTCCACTGTATCTGCAAAGCTTTTGCTAACTGCTGAGTAACTTGGGAGACAAATGAGGGTCCATTGTCTGACCCTATTACTGCTGGAATTCCAAATCTGGGGACAATCTCTCTCATTAAGGCTTTGGTAACTTCTCGGGCTTTCTCAGTTCTGTTTGGGAATGCTTCTACCCACCCAGAGAAAGTACAAACTAATACTAGTAGGTAATGGTATCCATTGGCTTTTGGCATTTCGGTGAAATCAACTTGGAGGTTGTGCATGGGGGTGACACCTCTTGACTGAACTCGGGGTGCTGTAATAAGGCCTTGCTTGGCATTATTCTTGGCACAAGTTTGACATTGTCGTGCTACTGAAGCTGATATGGTTGTCATCAGAGGGATGTAGAAATGTGGTCTGAGTGCTTTCTCCATAGCACTCTTCCCATAGTGTGTAGCTTCGTGGAAAGCTTTGACAAAGGATGGTCCTAACAGTTCAGGAATTACTATTCGTCCTGGAGGTTGACTGCCCTCTTCTGGTGGCAGCTCAATCCATCCATCTTTCAATACTCCATTTTCTTTGTCACAATAGTAATCTAATACTTTGGTGGTATATCGTGGGGTCCATAGATTCAAAGGTACTGGAAACAATGCTGCTTGCATTGGCATAGCTTGTGGGGCAATCTGTCCTGTCATAGCTGCTTGTCGTGCTGAGGCATCTGCAAATCTATTTCCTCGAGCAACTTCTCCTTTTTCCTGCTTGATGTCCTCTGCAATGCATGACAGCTACACGTGTTGGGGCCCAGACTGCATCAAGTAACATCAATATCTCGGGACCATATTTGACTGATTTTCCTCCGGATGTGATGAGTCCTCTTTCTTTATAGAGAGCTCCATGGGCATGCAGGGTAGTGAAGGCATATTTGGAATCTGTATATACATTTAACACAAGTTTTTCTCCTAACAACAATGCTCTGGTGAGTGCTATCAATTCGGCTTTCTGGGCTGATGTGCCTGAGGCTAGAGCTGATGATTCAACTACTTCATGTTGAGTGACGACTGCATATCCGGCACAGCGTCGTCCATCAAGGATGAGACTGCTCCCATCAACATAATAGATCTGGTCGGGATTGTCTATGGGCACATCTGTCAAATCAGGTCGGCTGGAGAACACAGTCTCCATGACTTCGATACAGTCATGTTCTGGGAGTTCTTCACTGATGGGTATCAAGGTAGCTGGATTCAAGGCATGGCTCACTTCAAGTTGTATTTGTGGGTTTTCACATAACATGCTCTGGTACTTCAACATTCGGGAATTGGTGAGCCAATAATTTGCTTTTTGTTCCATAAGGGCAAGGACTGCATGTGGCACAGTGACTCGTATGTTCTGTCCTAGTGTGAGTTTGTCTGCTTCACTCACTAGTAGCGCTGTAGCTGCGACTGCTCTCAAGCAAGGTGGCCATCCTTTTGCCACAGGGTCCAATTGTTTCGATAGGTAGGCTACAGGTCGCTCCCAATTTCCTAATTTCTGAGTCAACATGCCTAGGGCATTTCCCTGTGCTTCATGTACAAACAAGTGGAAAGGTTTGTGGACATCTGGTAGTCCAAGTGCTGGTGATGACATCAATTCTTCTTTCAATTTCTGGAAGGCTGTATCCTGCTCAAGTCCCCACTCCAGTGGTGACTTCTCTTCTCCTTTTGTGGCTTCATACAGTGGTTTGGCAATTTGGGCAAAGTTGGGTATCCAGATTCGGCAATATCCTGCTGCTCCCAGAAAGGCTCTGACTTGCTTTCTGGTTGTTGGAGTTGGAATTCTACATACTGCTTCTTTTCTTTCTCTGCCTAATCTTCTGCTTCCTTGGGTAATACGAAAACCCAAGTATTTCACTTCTGTTTGACATAGTTGTGCTTTGGCTCTGGAAACTTTATATCCAGCTTCATTTAGTAACTGCAAGAGATCTTTGGTGGCTAATAGTACATTCTCTTTCTGACACGGCAGCTATCAACAGATCATCCACATACTGGAGAAGCACTCTCTTCCCCGGGGCTACTGGATAGCTTGAAAGATCTTGATTTAGTGCAGCACTAAAGATGGTAGGTGAATTCTTGAATCCTTGGGGTAATCTTGTCCAGGTGAGTTGGCCCCCTCTTCCAGAGATGGGGTCCTGCCATTCAAATGCAAACAATATTTGGCTTACAGGGGCTAATCTTATGCAAAAGAATGCATCTTTTAAATCCAGTACAGTGAAATGGGTAGCTTCAGCAGGTATCAGTCCTAGAAGAGAGTAAGGATTGGGTACAACTGGATGAATAGATTCAACTGCATCATTTAATCTTCTTAAAACATGTACTGGGCGATAAACATCAGTCCCAGGTTTCTTAACAGGCAAAAGTGGGGTGTTCCAAGGGGATTGACATACTTATAGTAGGCCATACTCAAGCAATCTTTGTAAGTGGCAATGAATGCCTTCAATTGCGGCTCTTGGGAGAGGGTACTGTTTGACGTTGCACTGTGGTAGCACTAGGCTTGAGGGTTACAATCACTGGAGCTATATGCTTGGCTAGGCCTGGGGGACTGCCTTCTGCCCATACTTCAAGTGGTGCATGAATGTTCTTTAAAGTTTGTTCAAAATAGGTATCTTGAATCGAATCATCAATGTAGTATCTCCATTCTTCTTCTCGGGGAACTGTCAGCAGCATTACTCCTGCTGGCTTGGCTTGGGAATTTACTGTCATTTGCATTTCTCCTTGTTCAGAGAAAGATATTTGTGCTTGAAGCTTGGCTAGCATATCTCGTCCCAGTAGTGGTTATGGACATTCGGGCATGTAAAGGAATTGATGAGTTACTTGCTGTCCTCCTCGACTGCATATTCGGTTTTGAAGAAAAGACTAGACTTTGTGGCTTTGGCACCAGTTGCTCCTATAATGGTGACTGCTTTCTTAGTGAATGGGGCTATCTTTTTGTCTATTACTGAATGCTCTGCTCCAGTATCAACCATAAAGTTCATAATTTGGTCTCCTATTTGTATTCCGACCATAGGCTCCTGGAGACCTAAAGCAAACTTGGAGCCCGGTCTGTCCTAATCCACGTCATCCTCGTCATGGGCTTGTGTGGCCAATGCTTGAATGGCTCCTCCTCCCCTCTCTCGCTGGAATTGTTCTCGATTGGCTCCTCCTCGGCCTCGGGGACGGCCTCGTCTTTCTTCTCGCCACTGATGATCGTTGTCGTCATCTTGCTGGGCGTCTTCGAGTTGCGGGCACGTATCTCTCCAATGTCCTTCCTCTCTGCAATAGGCGCATTGGTTCACGCCTAGTCTCTGGGTCCGGCCTCCGCCTTGACCCCGCCCTCTTCCTCTGCTCCTTCGACTAGGGACACCTCCCCTTTTCTTTTCAACTATGGCCGCAGCCAAAAAATCAGCTTTCTTCTTCATCTTTCTATCACATTCTCTCTGTCTTTCAGTATCACGATTCACATACACTTTATGAGCGACTTCCAATAACTGTGTTGCATTCATGCCCGCGAACCCTTCTAATTTCTGTAATTTACGTCTAATGTCTGGTTGAGACTGGTTTACAAAAGCAGAATTCACCATGCATAAACTTCCTGGTGCCTCGGGATCATAGGGAGTATACATTCGGTAGGCTTCAGTTAATCTTTGATAATAATCTGCTGTGCTCTCATCTATTCCTTTGATAAATCCTGCGAATTTGTAAAGGTTCATAGATATTTGGCCACCCCTATTCAGGCCTTTTAAAAAGCATTGGCGAAAACGGGCTAGGGCTGTGGATCCTTCATCTGTATTTGGATCCCATTGGGGGTCTTCATTCGGGAATTCTCTCTGAGCTGCTTCTCTACGATCTATTATATTCTGTCCCTGTGCCGGAGCTGCAGGGTTTTCTGCCATCCATTCAATAGCTGCTTTTCTAATTCTTGCTCGTTTTTCTGTAGTGAATAGGGTGGTCAGGAGCTGACGGCAATCTGGCCAAGTGGGTTGGTGAGTTTCCATAATACTAGTTACTAATTCTGTCAGCTCCTGGGGCTTGCTAGTATAGGAGGCATAATGCGACCTCCAATTTAATAAATCAGTTGTAGAGAAAGGGATATACACATAAGTTAGGGGTCCCGCTACCACTTCATCATTATCATTCTTTACGGGCACTCCCGGAACTTGCCTTAAGGGAAACAGTTTGGCTGTCTGTCCCAGGCGTCATTTGGGATCTAAGGGTTATTGTCGTTGCCTTTGCAGGAGTCGCTTTATTTTTATAAACTGGTTTTTCTTTGGGTTTATATTTAACTTGCGTGCTAGTGCTATCGCTAGCTTTCTCAATTATTTGTAAACAGTCCTCTTCCTCTTCTGGGGAATTACCTTCATCTCCTCCTTCTATCTCCGCTTCTGACTCACTTTTTACGTCCTCCACTTCTCTTTCCACTGATTCTTCCTCTTTCTCTTCTCTAGGAGGGGGACCGGGGGTTGGGTCCCGCCTCGGCTCTGGCCGTCTCTGGGGTTCTGGGGCAGGACGCCGCCGGGCTATTCTTACTGGACCTGGGGTTCGGGGCTGCCTGAGGAATACTTCTGGGGAATCAGGATCTGCCAGGATGGGTTTCTTCGTGGCTTTCTTATCCTGCTCTTTCATTCTAGGCTGTTCCGTTTTCTGTCTAGAATCTGTTTTAGCTAACATTATTCTGCACTGTTCCTCATAACAGCGCTGCGCCCAGGAGGGCGGATCTTCACAAATACTTAACCAGGATCTATATAGGGGTACTGATCTGGGTGCGCTACCCCGCACTCTACGGTATTGACTGAATAATCTCTACAGTGAACGTTCCCTGTCTCTCGGGGCCAGATGGGGTCTAGATCGGGCCACTCCCTAGTACACAAAATCTGCAAACGGGCTGCTGTCATTTTAATACCATAATCTCCTGAATATCCCTCTTTAAAATGTGCGATCATACATTCTAATGGAGTGTTTCTAGTAGACCCCGCCCTCCCATTACGATGTGTGCGCGAAACAACAGACAGAAGGGAAAAGGAGGGCGGACCGTGTGTAAGGGGTCCTCACGGCCCTGGAAACATATAGGGAATACAAATAACAAGACCAAGACGCCAATCGCTTCCCCCTTTTCGCGACCTGAAACGCGCGGTCGCCCGGTCAGGAAATGCGCTAATCAGGGGTCCGCCTTCACTTGGTCCGTGCTGCCAGACCTCTCATTCACACTTCGTTCACACAATCATGCTAGCAACGTATCCCAGAATGCAATTCGTTTCTATCTATTCTGACTAGTCTTTTTCCCAATTACAAAAAGGATGAGGGTTTTCACCCAGCGAATTCCCATGCCAGGCTACTCGGCTCTTCCTTGAGAGTTGATCATGCTCTCTTACCAATTCCCAATATCTCGAGATTACAAATTCCAAATTCCAATGGCAGTACTGCTCTTTCTATTTCTGTCTAGACCCAAAATCAAAACTATACTCACCGGATCCGGTCCTCAAACTTCCCAAGCAGGCGCATGAAGTTGGACCCCGGACTCCCCTCACGCGGGTTCGAGGCGTTGGCTCCAACCGGGCCCAGCACCCGCCGAGGTCCGACCAGCTCCCGCCGATACAAGGGACCGGTGGCGCCAGGGAGCGGCCCTCGTCGGAAGGGCGCGATCCCGGCAGGACCAAGCCTATAGAGGCGGACAGGCGGGGTATATTGCCCTATATACACTTTTGATTCCACAACTTCCCGGCCAAACGCACCAAGGAATATGTAGCAGCAAAGCGCCAGACAAACCAATATACCAGGAGTCTGTTCAGAAGGTCCAAATCATTTATTTGTGCACAAGTCTCAAGCAAGGCAATTTCAAAATGGCCTGAGCAAAGTTTTCAAGCATTACAAACAACTTTTATAAGACTTCTGTTCCATTCTAGGTATAGAAAAACATTTCATTGGTCCCGGTGCTCTCCCGTACCTCCCGTAGCCCTTCTATTGGTCCCGGTACTGATAAGTTTCTCCAATTATGTTCCTTCTGTGGGCTTCTGTAGGCATGACACCTGCCTGCCCCCCTTCTAGTCCCAATTACAATGGTCAGTTCATCAACTTGTTACTTTCACACCTTTCAAGGTTATGGGACCAAGTTGTGCGTGAAGAAGAGTAAGGTTCTGTAACTCATCTGTCAGCACTCCTCATTATTTCTTTGCAAATGTACTTTTTCTTATCAGTAACTTTTAAACATGTCTTTTCTGTATTTTTCCATTTCTTAATTCTGCAGTTCTGCTTACCTAAGCTAATTCAATATTTCTACTGAGTTCTCTCTTACAATAGCAGCATATTGGGGGATGTGCAATCCTATATGCCTCTCCACAGGCCTCATTTACAGGTCAAGCTAGCCATGCTGGCCTGCCTATGTCAGACACCGTGGATCACAGGCCTGCACCACCTGCCACAGAGTACACACCTACTCTTACACCTTGCTGGGCAGACTAGATGAACTATACTGGTCTTTTATCTGCTGTCATATACAGGTTACTATGTCTACTAAAGGGCATTAAGGATGCATCCTCAATGCCCCTTTTAACCTGTGAAAACGGCAGCAATTAAGACCCCCCTGTGTGCAGTAATGGCAACAAACAGTGAGGAGGCGTTACCACAGAAATTGCACTAGCGGATGGTTAGCAGGTTGTAAAGGGACAGTGGGCATTAAGACTGTCAATGAGTGTGGGGTTAACATGTGGAAACGGATGATCACTGCAACAAACACGGGTTAAGGGACCCTATCTAGAAGTCAGAATTGCCAGGTGCTGGTGGGGGAGCAAAGGGAAATAGTGACAGACATGTCACAGCCTGACAGTGAAGGGGAGAATAATGTGTGAGGCAGTTGGACTGTATTAATGAGGTGTGGTTATGTAATCCATTGTGATGTCAGTTGCACTGTGATGTCAGTGGATGGCATAGAAGTGGGGTAGAAATGTGCCATGGAGGAGCCACCATGGCATGATGTAGACCTAGTAAGAATGACTGGGCAGCAGTGTGACCTGTACATCAGCTGCAGGTGAGGTGTGAGTGATGCACCCTAATGAGTAAGTGCCAAGTGTGAGCCAGGGCATAACAGCTGGCAAGAGAATATAGAGTGAACATGATAGATTATAATGGAGATGGATGTGTAGCAGCAGAGCGCAGACAAACCAATGATACCAGGAGTCTTTTCAGAAGGTCCAAATCATTTATTTGTGCACAAGTCTCAAGCAAAGTCAATTTCAAAATGGCTGAGCAAAGTTCTCTGGCAATACAACAACTTTTATAGACTTTAGCTTCATTCTAGGTATAGTGTGGCAGGTGCAGGCCTGTGATCCACAGTGTCTGACATAAGCAGGCAGGCCTAACTAGCTTGACCTGTAAATGAAGCCTGTGAAGAGGCTCATAGGAATTACACATCCCCCAACACCGGCTGCTATTGTAGGATAGAACTCAGTAAAGTATTGAATTAGCTTAGACAAGCAGAACGGGAAGATGGAAAAAATACAGAAAAAATATTGTTTAAAAGTTACTGATAAGAAAGTACATCTGCAAGGGATTTAATTGGGATTGCTGACAGATGAGTTGCAGAGCCCTGCTACCCTACGTGCACAAATTGGCTCTATGGCCTTGAGAGTATGAAAGTAACAAGTTGATGAACTGACCATTGTAATTGGGACTAGAAGGGGGGTAAGCAGGTGCCGAGCCCACTGAAGGAACATAATTGGATAATCATATCAGTACCGGCACCAATAGACAGGGTACGGGAGGTACGCGGAGAGTACCGGGACCAATGAAATGTTTTCTATACCTAGAATAGAGTAAACGTCTATATAAGTTGTTGCATTGCTAGAAAAACTTTGCTCAGCCATTTTGAATTTGATTCTGCTTGAGACTTGTGCACAAATAAATTGATTTGGACCTTCTGAACAGACTCCTGGTATTATTGGTTTGTCTGCGCTCTGCTGCTACATATTCTTGGTGCGTTGGCCGGGAAGTTGTGGAATCAGAGTGTATATAGGGCAATATACCACGACTTTCCGCCTCTATAGGCTTGGTCCTGCCGGGATCGCGCCCTTCCGACGAGGGCTGCTCCCTGGCGCCGCCGGTCCCTTGTATCGGAGGGAGCTGGTCAGACCTCGGCGGGTGCCGGGCCCGGCTGGAGCCAACGCCTCGAACCCGAGTGAGGGGAGTCCGAGGTCCAACTCATGCGCCTGCTTGGGAAGTTTGAGGACCGGATCCGGTGAGTATAGTTTTGATTTGTTGTCTAGACAGATATAGAAAGAGCAGTACTGCCATTGGAACTTGGAACTTGGAATTTGTAATCTCGAGAAATTGGTAATTGGTAAGAGAGCCTGATCACCTCTCAAAGACGGGCCGAGTAACCCCGCATGAGTATTCGCAGGGCGAAACCCCCATCTTTTTTGTATTTTGGGAATTGAATAAGACTAGTCAGAATAGATAGAAACGAATGCATTCTGGGATACGTTGCTAGCATGATTGTGTGAATGAAGTGTGGATGAGAGGTCTGGCAAGCACGGACCAAGTGAAGGCGGACCCCTGAGTTAGCGCATTTCCTGACCGGTGCGACCGTGTTCAGGTCGCGAAAAGGGGGAAGCGATTGTCGTCTTGTCTTGTTATTTGGTTCTCCTTATACGTTTCCAGGGGCCGTTCGCAGGACCCCCTTAACCCACGGTGCCGCCGCTCCTCTTTCCCTTTTGTCTGTTGTAGGCGAGCACACATCCGAAATGGGAGGGCCGGGGTCTAAACTAGACAACAAACTCCCATTAGAATGTATGATCGCACATTTTAATAGAGGGATATTCTGGAGATTATGGTATTTAAAATGACAGCAGCCCGTTCTACCCAGATTTTGTGGTGCTAGGGCGTGGCCCGACTATAGACCCCACCATGGCCCGACCTCGAGGGAACATTTAATGTAGAAATTTATCCAGTTAGTACATCGTTAGAGTGCGGATAGCGCCACACCCGACTCACAGTATCCCCTAATAGAATTAGAATTCCTGGTTTAATGTATTTGTGAAGATCCGCCGCCTTTGGGCGCAGCGCTTTTATGAAGAACAGTGCAGAATAATTTTAGGCTAAGAGCAGATGTATAGTACCCAGAAAAACAGAACAGTCTAGAATGAAAGGGCAGGAATAAGAAGTCCAGGCAAGAAGCCCATCCATGGTAGAATCCTGATTACCCCAGAAATAATTCTCCCCGACAGCCTCGATCCCCAGGTCCAGTAAGGTCTGCCCGGCGTCCCTCCCCAGAGACCCCGAGGGGGGGGGTGGGGGGGGAAAACAAAAGCGGGGCCGAGACGGGACACCAACCCCAGAGTTATCACCCGAAAAGAGCAGGAGATGAATCCTCTATACAGGAAGGTGAATCGTCTGACGACAGAAAAAGGAGAGTCAGATACAGAAATAGAGCAATTAGAAACTGAAACTTCACATAAGTGATTATTGACATTGTAAAAAGGGTTGCCAGCAACTAGCCTGTCAGCAAAATGCACATCTAAAGTGAAACCATGTAGAGAAGAAGAAAAGTGTGACCCCAATGATAGGACAGTTACCAAAAACATCCCTTAGGATCCAAAAAAGGTATCTTCCGCCCAGAATTCGATGCCCTTACGGAAAGTACCGGGCAGTGCCCGTAACACGAATGATAATGATGAGTGGTAGCGGGACCCCCTATTTTATGTGTATATCCTCTTTCTCTACAACTGATTTGCTTAAATTGGAGGTCGCAATATGGCTCCTACCCCAAATGAAACCCTTAGAGCTTACAGAATTAGTGAATAACATTATGGAAACCCACCAACCCACTTGGGAAGATTGCCGCCAGCTCCTGCACTTCACTCTGTTCACGACAGAGGAGCGAGCACGAATTAGAAAAGCAGCTATGAGATTGGCTGGCGGATAACCCTGTAGAATCCAGGCTCCAGGACAGGGGGCAGATAGGATAGACCATCGAGAAAGCGGACCCTGAGAGAATTCCCGAATGAAGACCCCCATTGGGATCCAAATACAGAGGAAGGCATCCACAGCCCTAGCCCGGTTTTCCCGCCAAGGCTTTGTACAAGGTGTCTGAGAAGGGGGGGCCAGAAAGCTATGAACCTTTCCAAAGTTGCAGGAGTTATTCAAGGTCTAGAAGAGAGACCCTGCAGGAAGTTTCATGAAAGATTAATGGAAGCATAACAGAATGTATACTCCCTATTGATCCCGAGGCACCAGGAAGGTAGGTGTGGTGAATTCTGCTTTTGTAAAATCAGTCTCAACAAAGACATTAGGCGTAAATTGCAGAAGGTAGACGGGTTTGGGGCCATGAATACAACACAGTTAAGGAAGTCGCTCATAACGTGTATGTGAATCGTGATAATGAAAGACAGAGAGAATGTGCTAAAACGATGAAGAAGAAAGCTGATTGTGTGGCTGCGGCCATAGTTGAACAGAAGAGGGGAGGTTGTCCCTAGTCGACGGAACAGAGGAAGGGGGCGGCGCCGAGGTGGGAGGCGGGTCCCAGCAGCTAGGCGTGAACCAATGCGAGCCTATTGCAGAGAAGGAAGGACATTGGAGAGCTGCGTGCCCGCAACTCGGGAAGACGAACAAGCAAGATGACGAAACAATCATCAGTGCGGAGCAAGAAAGACGAGGACGTCCCCGAAACCGCGGAGGAGCCAAACGAGACCAAGGCCAGCAGAGAAAGAGGGGAAGCCCTCCAAGCAGTGGCTACGACAATCCATGATGGAAAATGACGTGGAATAGGGGACCCAGACCGGGATCCGAGTTTGCTTTAGGTCTCCAGGAGCCTATGGTCGGAATACAAATAGGAGACCAAGTTATGAACTTTATGGTTGATACTGGCGCAGAACATTCCGTAGAGGACAGAAAAATAGCCCCATTGTATACAAATAAGCAGTCACCAGATAGGAGCCAATGGTGCCAAAGCTACAAAATCTTTTATTCAGAATCGTATATGCAGTCTAGGAGGAACAGCAAATAACTCATAA